>VDFB02102676.1:0-19882 GCA_007258455.2 Sequoia sempervirens | reverse complement strand
GCCCACACAGCACCCCCCATATGGGGGTGGCTGCGTTGGCATCGCCTCTCCCTTTTGGGAGGGGTCGTGGCCCACTCATATATATATAGAATTTTATATTATATATATAATGTATATATATTATAATATAATAAGATTTTTTAATAAGACCTTGTTTTTCAATAATTATGATATATATGTAACGCCCCGCCATGCGAACCCCAAAGGAACAATTAAAAACGCAACAATTTTTTTTTAAGAATATAATACATGTACTCAAATATTACAACATAACAATGTTCTAAGTTGCACACTAAACCCCTTGGGGTACACGAGGTGACATTACTACACTAACCCATAACAAAGATAATTTAACCCATAACAAAGATAATAAATTAAACTATAATTAAACAATTACGTAAAACCATCCATTCTCACATCACCATTTAAAACATCCATTAACAATAACCATATTAATACCATATGTACATATGACAACAAAAGAAATTATAAAGATATATAGTGTTACATATTTCGATAGATATAACACAACATAATCAACTATTACAAATGATAGTTCCTGAATAAATACAAGGCCTGAATATACATTACATCCATGAGATAGTACAACATGATGAACATATAATAAATTACATCAACGTCTTCCCATCACAAGTGGGAGACGATACATCAATGAAAACATTACATCTGAGATATAAACATCCATCTGGTACACAAGAACACTAGATCAAACAACACCTGCCAAACCCTGCAATGAAAGAAACAACTACATCTGAAAGGGAACCCAACGAGGTGCGAAGCACGTTCCACCCAACCACCCCCGTGCTGGGAGTAGACAAGGATCCCCGACCAAGTATGTCTAACAATAACAAAGACTAAACAATGACAAATCACCAAACGACATAACACTGGAGCACTTTCAAACCTTAACATTAAATCATTAACAGAAGATACAACAGTTAATCATGACAGACACACCACCAATAAAACTCAAGACACAATATCAAAGACTACTTCCAAAACTATCCAATGACAAATCAATAAACCACTTCCAGAGGACTTCGATAAAATAACACAACTGGAATGTTAGAGGAGAGTGTCATCGCATGGCTTAACATGGATTATCCAGACAACCTATCACAAGGTGCTGCCTCCATCTCTACATGGATTGTCCTGACAACCTAGTTAAGGTGCCGCCTCCATCTACGGTTCTCCTGACAACCTATCTCAAGGCGCCGCTCCATAGGGTTACTCATGCGGAATCGTTAACCTTTCGTGAAGACAAGGCAACGATCTTGCCAACCACGGCCTTCTCAGTCCCCTTTAGTTTGTGATAGCACTAACAGGCGGACGAGGCATCACAATTATCTTATTAATGTTTAAATCCCACCCATGGTTAATTACTTAGGTTATCACTGATTAATCTAACTCTACGTGGGTTACCCTGACAACCCCTTTGTGCGCCGGCCCCCACTAGAGCCACTCTCTCTAGACACTCAACACAAAATATCCAACACAACAGGATTGTATTACAATAAATACTGAACCAATAAAATGGATCATCGGTGAGGCACAACCATCTCACCCAAAATAATATGTATAACTTTCACAAATGGTACAATCCAAGGGTACATTAACATCACATCCAAAGCCAATCATAAGAACAACATCCAATTACAAGATTGAATATAAATAACAGTATCCACACCTTTGGAAGTCCTAAATGACAACTTAAGCTCCTATAACAAGATACATCAACTCTAGAGTTTACCCGCAATACATAAATCCGAAATAAAGAAAAATTATAATTAAACGAACAATCTCAAGAATAACAGTTACGTTTAATCAAAACCATATTAACCATTTCCATCACAGAATAACTCCAACATATAAATGAATTAATTACTCCGGAAAACTTCATTTTATATAAAGCACCTAATTTATCTCTAATTTCAGTACTCCATACTGTTACTGTAAACTCAAACAGCATAATTTATTCCTATTCTAAATTTTAGAAAATCTTCTATTTTTCTTTTTATATATGTATGGAAAACATATATTCCAAACTTGAACAAAGCATCACAAGTGTCCTTTATAATACCCAATAATCAACACACACACAATAATATCATTGACACACACACACACACATATATATTTTCTATATATATACATATATATATATATATGACATGAATCTTGTTTGAATGGAAACTTACTTAAAAATCAATCAAAAGTCACTAATAAAAACGAATTTTGAAAGAAATAAAGTACCTCCACAGAAAATAGATGCAGCAGAGGCATCACAGACTCCTCCCAAAGGGAGGCCGCGAACACTCCCCAACTCAGGTGTGGTACCACGTGACCACTCTGTGGTGGCCGAGCTCCCCACGCGATGGTACTATCGTGACACCCTGGTGGCTGCACTGGCATTAAAATGGCACGGCCTCGGGACCAACCCCACCCCACAAAAAAAAAAAATTAATAAATATTTTTTTATTTTAAAATTAGAAATTATATCTTTTAACATAATTACCAAGTATTTCTACTACTTTACAAAACCCCAAATAACTACTAAAACAAAAATAATTATATATTCATTACATACCTTTTTCAAATTAGAAACTAAATTGTAATTTATTTATATATATATATATATGAATTTAAAAAAAAATCAAATATATATATATATATAAAGGAATTCAAAACAAACCATATAGACAAACTATTTTCCTAACAAACTCAATATAGATCTGGGCATACAAAATCAAACAATAACAAAAAGGATTTTTTCTTTCAAAACAATACTTTCATAGTTAAATTATATTGAAGAAATTCCAAAAATGATTTTCACAAACAAAATTTTATTGAATAGTTTCAAAGGATTTTACTATAGTTTTTCAACAGAAAAATTTCCAAAAGTCTATAGCAACCAAATTTCCAACTACAGAATCCTCTTTCACAATCATAGAGTAATTAATTTTCAAAAGAAAACACAGTAACAAGACTTGTTTACAGAACAATAAACTAAAAGAAATAATAATTTAAAAGAACCTGGAGTCCTTCGTCTGATGGAGAATCCAGCACAATAATCTTCTTTCGAACGTAGAACCCCTCTGTAGCTTCTTCTCAAATTCCTGTCTTTTGCTCTCTTCTGCATCAATCTTTCTTCAAAACCATTCTTTTACCCAGAAGCACCAAAAACAATCTATTTTCTTTTCTTTTTCTTTTTCTTTTTTTTCAGACCAAAAACAACAGAAAAATCCCCTGTGTGTGAATAAATTCCCTTATAAAAATAATAAATCAAAATAAATAAAAATCAACAGTTCTTTCAAAAAAGTATCCTCTTTTTCTCATTAGTCCTTTTTCTAGCTTTTAAAAGTCTAAACTTATCTGCACCATTTTTATTAAAAATAAATTATTTACATTAATATTTTCTAATTTATTAATAAAAAACATAAATATTTAAATTATCTCAAATAAATATTAATTCTAGTGCATCATATTTACACCTTTTAACAATTAAATCACTTTTTAATTACAATACATTTAACTTAAATATCTACCAACTCACAAATTAAAATCAAAATGAACATTGGAATATTTAATTAATTTATCTTATAAAATAAGATTACTAATTAAACACTAAACTATAAAATAAAAAGTAATTAATTTTCAACAATCAAACCGATAATCCAAAAGACAAAACTTCACCATAACACAACAACCCTCACAAAATTTATTAATTTTGACTTGGATGTGGGATACTTCCAAATTCCCTTTATACTATTCTTTACCCGTCAGTTAATTCTATCGTCACTGGGTTCCATGCTGTGGAATCGAGACTTATCTCGCAATCCCATACCAATAAAACGCCAAGTACCATGCTTATATATATAATCAAACATCCCATCGTAAGAAGGAATTCAGGAAGGAGGCACTCAGAACGAAAGATGCCAACGCCCTTCACCAAGCTTATATTAATAATTACAATATCAATGATGAAATAACATTCCTAAATTAATTGATCACATCATAACATAATTTACTAAATCACTGCATCATAATATATTTCTGAAATCAAATTAAACATCATAGAATCAATGTAATCATAATGTCATCAACTGAAGTAACACAATCCTCAATCAATCTAAACTAACCAATCCATCACACCAAACCATAAGGAGTACAATCACAGTCACAAAGCATCAATCAAAACCACAGAAGTATCAAGTCCAAACAACATGAGGGGTATTACAATATATATAATGTATATATATATTTAGGTATATATATATTATGTATTTATAAATAATTTAATTGGTTGTTGTAAAATGGAATTATTCAATTGATAATTATATATTTAAATATATATATATATATAATTGTATATGCATCAAGTATATACTTTTATATATATATTTAATATATATGTGTATTCGAATATAGTTAAATTCAAGTTGATTATTTTTAGCATAGTTGAAATAAAGATTGATTTATTTTAATCAAATAATTTTATTTAACAAGTTTTTTTGATTATTTTGTGCAATTGGAGAAATAGGGAGATAAAGTATTGGTCTAAATTCTTGATTTTATAAATGTAATTTTTGTTACCTTGGAGTAGTTGTAATCAATTTTAATTATTTGTACTTGATTATAAACAATATCTCTTTGTTTGGCTTGGATTTAGGAAATCCTAAAGTAAGTGATTAACCATCAAATTGTCTTTCTTTATGCATTCTCCCTCTTTCGTGTTGATGTGCAAATAGAGTAAATGTTCTGAAGTCTTCCAGATTAAGTTGTCTTTTGATTTTGAGGGTTGTTGTAATGTGTTAGTCAACCTTCGTTTTGCCTTGGGTAGTGCATCTAAATGTACCTGTTGTTTTACCCAGTTTTCACGAACGGGGATGTTTTGTGCCTCCAGTGTTTGGAGAGGGTTTTGACCTTTGTAGCCTCCAATGTTTGGAGAGGGTTTTGACCTTTGTAGCCTCCAGTGTTTGGAGTGGGTTTTCATTTTATGTTCCTCCTAGAGTTGGAGCGATTGTTTATCTTGTTTGTATTCCCTTTGGCATCCTTGGTGATTGGTTTCATGTTGGTTTGTTGTCAAGTAGAAGAGTGGCTTCTGTTAGGGGCCATAGCCCAAAGAGGTAAACTGGGAAACCTTCAGAAGTGGTTTAATCAAGTGATAACTAAATTAATGTACTTAGAAGTTAGGTAGTATTTCACACTAATTAAGATAATTGAGCCTCGCTCATGGACGCAAGGGCTTGTATAAACTTGGGATGAGACGGGAAGGCCTGGAATGGCAAGGTCATCTATCTTGTCCTTACGAGAGGTATTTTATTCCACATGAGTGAGCATGGGTGTCGGGATTCGGTAGAGGCCACCAGGACAACTCATAGTGGGGGTCGGAGCCTAGGAAGATTCCCAGAGGAGATCCCATGACGAGCTGTGTGATGACACTCTTTCTACGACAACAGTTGGTATTTGGTTTTATGTGTATGGTCTTCTTATCATACTTGATCTATTTTTTTTTGGAAGCAATGTGACTTATGCCAGTGATGTTAGAGTTGTACTTGTGTTATTCTTATGGTTGTGACAGTATGAGTTATCCTGTGTCTAGTGGTTGATGGTCTTGTATAGGATTCCTTGTTACTATCTCCTAGCACGGGGGGTGAGCCTTCGGGTATCACATGGTTGGGTGGAATGTGCACCTTAATCCGTTGGGTCGTTTTCTTGCTCATGTGGACGAGATTTTCAGTTGGAGAGCTCGTGGGATCCAGTTATTTCCTGCTTATTCTTTTAGTTATTATTGTAATTTATTACCCCTCTTTGTATCGAGGTGGAAGATGTAATTTGTAACCATGTTTATTGGATTTGCCTCATTCAGGGAATGAGTGTTGTAATCATATTGTAAATTATATTATTGGAAACATGTGGAATTTCTTATGTCTTTGATGTAATTTTTATCTTGGATGGAATGTATGAGCATTTGATTTGTTAAGTATTTTAAATGTTATGTTTTAATTCATGTTTCTTGTTTGGGTTTAAGTAAACTTAGTCTCGTAACCTCAGGGGTTGTTGGCAATGTGTAGTGAACTTTCATGCTTTTTGTACTTAAATAAAAAAAAAATTATTGCGTGTGTTGTTAATTGCAACTTCCCCTAGGGTTGTGTGGCGGGGCGTTACACTATATTTATTTAAGTATTAATTTAAATTTTTAAACCATGTTTCCAAAAAAATTATGTAGACTGGATAGCTACTCAAAATAGAAAGAATTTTCTAAGTAGATTTGACTCATGAAGTAGATATTCTTGTTGCTGCAGCAAGTGTGCCAAATTTGGTTCATGGTCATTAGCTAAAACCTGGTGTAGTACTAGTTGATCTTGGCTTAAATGCAGTAGGGGTATGACACGTTCTAACTTCCTTTTTCAAAAAAAGTTGGTAAGTAAAAGATGGTTAATATATAGCAAATTAAAATTATTGCTTCCACTTTTGCATGATCCTAGTGCTAAAAGAGAATACCAAAATTATTCAGTCATGTTTCCTATGAAGAGGCTTCAAGAATAGCTTCAAAAATTAATCGTCTACCATGTGGTCTTAGTCCAATAACTATTGCAATGCTTTTTTCCACTACTCTACAATCATCAAAATGGGCATATGGGTTCAATTGAAATTTTTGATGTTTGATTTAGGCCTTTTGCAATACACGTCACATTATAAGTTTTATTAGGCTTATAAATGAGTTATCTAAAGTATTGAATAGAATAAAAATATCATTTTCTATTATAAGGCATTTTTTGGAGACATTAGGAACCTATAAGAGGACTTGGAACTATATGCTTTCATTTTCATTTGTGCAGAGAACTATAACATTTAAGCAAGTTGGTTATACATGACTCTATGTACAATGAAAGTTCTAAAGATCTCTGCTTTTTGAAAGAGGATGTTTTTATCATATATGCTATATGGTTAAGGAAATCTTTGAACTCATAAATATTTACATAATGCTAGCAACATGTAAATTGTGTTTTCTTCATGCCTAAAAGCACAACCAGAGCATGAGAATTTTGAAGTGAGCAAAATTCATGATCAAATTCCTAAATTTAGGTGACAATTGCTTTATCTTGACCAATTGTTCCTAAAACACAATAAACTCAAAAAATAAAACAAAATTATTCTAAAACTTTCTGGTAGGAACTTCGCTGCTCTGCAACTCTTGTTATTAATTGTTTAATCTAACTGCATATAACTAGAATTTGTAACACATGCACAAACACATACTCTAACATATTAATTGTAACGCCCGTCGTGCAAACCCCAGAGAACACACACATAATGCGAATAATTTTTTTTTTTTTTTAAATAACAAAAGTAAACATACAATAACATTAAACCATAACCACAAAGCATAACACAAAGCATTAATACATTTGGTCCTCTGGGGCACGCGAGGTTACATTGCAACCACTAAACAGAATAAAGACAAAGAATATAACATAACCATTTAATTTATAAAAAACCATAATCAATGATACATCCGATAGCCATGATGCGAGTATGACAACATCGCATAATTACATCCATGATAATTCTTTTAACAAGATCCAAACTAAACCTAACTATTACATCATTGTTTCAATATTACATTACAATCTTCTTTGATACATGAATTACATTGAATTTCCCAACATGGGGATAGATACAAGAATAATGAACATGAAACACAATCACTAGAACATTTGCACTGCGGAAAGCTGAGAAGACAAGACGCTGATGGGGAACCCAATGGGTGCGGAGCACGTTCCACCCAACCATGTGAATTACAAGTAACTCACCCCCCGTGCTCAGAGGTGACGAGGAAGTGAACCCGACCATGAATGTCAACCGACTCAACCACAATATGATATAAAACAAGTACAACTCAAAGCTTACAAAGAAAAACCATCAAATTTCACAAATCACATGACAAGATTAAGCCAAGAACTCATCACGATAACATGAAGTACTATCACTTAACAATCAAGATTCAAATCACACGAATTCAAAGAAACATCATAAAAAAAATAATATCCAAAGGAAACAACACAAAGCACAAGGGTGTCAAGTGGAGAGTGTCATCGCATAGCTCTCATGGGATTTCCTGGCCCTTCCTCCAACTGAGGCGCCGGCACCCATCTATGGATATCCTGGCCCTTCCTCCCAACTGAGGCGCCGGCACCATAGGGTAGCTAATGCGGAGCCAATAGTCTCGAAGACGGTAGACTATGACTATGCCGACCACGGCCTCTCAAATATCACTAGTCTAAGGTAGCCCTAATGCATAAAGCCGAGGAATCCAAAGTTTTATTATCTTGTGTTTTTAAACTACCCAACCCCCTAGATTCTATTGTTTAGGTTATCACTTGTTTACTACTCTTTCGTGGGTTATCCTGAGCCCTTCCTCATCCTGAGGCGCCGACGCCCACAAAGAGCCACTCTCCCTCCTATGACCCCTAACATATCTCAAAGCAGGCAAGGGTTGGACTAATACATATAAGTCATAAAACCAAAATCCAATACACGAGGCATTAACCATCTCGCAACTGCACATAAGCAAACAAACTTGCAAACCCGTCCAACCCTTCCTAACATAACCCCAATAACGCTCAAAAAACATAAACAAGGTAACTACACTTTAAATCACAAGCCTTTGGAACAGGATTAAAATACGATAGGGTTCCCACATCGACAACAAAAAGCAATAAAGCAAAATATAACATACAAGGAAAACTCACATCACATTTTGCAAAATTGCACATTTACATTTGATTCCAATCCCAAGTAAGTAACTAAAAATGATTGTCTCAATAAAATCCACAGTTACAACTAAAAGCTATTTTTTGTCTAAAAATTTAATTAATCAAAACAATCATTAAACTATTTCCATTTGAAATATAAAGATAGAATTTACCTAAATATGAACACAATTGAAAGCTTAAAATCCAAGATAAAATTACATCCACATAATGTAATAAATTAACATTTAAATTTAAATAATCTTAATTTCATTTAATATACATAATATTAAATAAAAAGATTATAATTACATTAGAATAAATAATGTTAAATAATTATAATTTTATTTATTTTTATTTTATTTTATTTTTTTTCTAAAAAAAAATAAAATAAAATACATTATAATTATTTTCAAAAGTATTTTTTTTTTTTAAATACATATTGAAATCAAAAAATATATATATATATATATTAAAATAAAAAAAATAAATAAACAAACTAAAATTTAAAGCACAGAACACATTTAATAAGGGCCGTAGCCCTGACTGCCCACGGCAGTCTTAGTGACTGCCGCGCATAGCAGTCATTAAGACTGCTGCGCACGGCAGTCTAAGACTGCCGTGGGCAGTACAGCCCGCAGGGGGCGAGGCCGAGGGTACAGCTTCGGCCGTCCTTCGTCCTCCCCTCTGCAATAATTTTTTTTTTTCATTTTAAAACAAATAAAAAAAACTTCGGTGGAAACATAATAAAAACTGATAAAATTTTTTTAATAAATAAAATTTCGATTTGCTGGGCAAGTCATAACCAAAACCAAAATACGGAATGACGCGATTTTAACAAATTTAAACATCTATATGACAGGCGTACGGCCGATGGCCGACGCACAGTCATATTAAAACTGACGAACAAAATAAACCACTCAAGAAAATATATATATATATATATATATATATATAACAGTATATAAATATATATAAAAAAAAGGTTTACATGTATTTTAATATGCTGGGAAGGTGTACAGAAATTACAATAGAGATATCAGAATAAGATAAAGAGCAGAGGGTAAAATGAGGTAACAGAAAGAAATGATGAACAATGAACACCTCATAAATAGCTAAATATTTAAAACCCTCAGATGTAGTATTTAAGAAGGAAATTATTTTTCTCCAAATGATAATATTATCAAGTTGAGGATTTCAGAAAACTAAAGGTTTTCACAGATTGGAAACAGTATAATAACCATGATTTTCTTTGTTTTCTAGCTTAATAAGTTGCCCTAGTTTTCAGTTTTCAACAGAAGTTCTCTATATTCACAAAAAAAAAATTTAATAAGATCTATTTTTCTTTTCAGAAACAGACAGAGAATAGAAAGGGTACGAGGAAAACTATGAGAGGAACCTGGAGTCCTAATGCAAATTTGAAGATGCCTGCTTGACTCTGATGCCCTCGAATTCGATTCCAATCCTTAGTCCAGAACGAACTCAACAATCACTGGAGCACTTCAGCTTTCTGTTCTTCTGTGTGTGTGTGTGTGTGAGAACTTCTCAAAAATTCATAATTAAATAAAATATATTGCCCATTCTTCAACACTCTCCAAAAATCCAAGATTAAAAGAAAAATGAATTCTTTAAAACTAGCTTTTTCCAACTCACAATTCCTATTGGCTCACACTGTCTTTTTTATTCTTTTATTGCTTTAATTCCTGTTTTGCCACTTTTCTTGCACCTCACATTACCTATTTATTTTAAATAAATTATTCACATAATTATCCACCACCAATTTAATAGATTAAAATAATTAAGTCATATTTAATATTTAATTATTAATAAATTGCAATAGAAGATTTTCAAAAATAATTTAAATATTTAAATATTTAAATATCATTTACTCCAACCTTAAAAATAAATAATTTATTTCAATCAATAAGATAAATCATAACTATAAATGCCCTCATAAATAAAATAAGACAAAACACATAACACAACAGACAATGACGACAGTTACACAAAATCAACTATACCAACAAATGAGACGACCTGACATCATGGAACGGGAGGACTTCATCGTCACCTCTGTATCAACATTTATCCGTTGGGTTATTTGGTGTTCGCCCTGTCCTGCCGAAGCAGGTGGAATCGAGACTTATACCTGCAATCCTGCATACAAACGAAGTTGTGTACATGTGCATATATACATATATATCAAAGCACTAAATCAAGATACTGCATTGTGAGAAGGAATCGCAACATAACAGGGCACTCGCGAACAAGTGATGCTATATTGTTTTTCGTCACACCTATTCTAACAATTATAACATAATCAATGAATTACATTTCTAACTAACAATCATCTCATAACATATCAAATTAAATCACTGCATCATATCATAATTCAGAAAATCAACTGATATAATCAACCATAATGTCATATAAAGTAATCATGTCCAAAATGAAATAGCAACATCATCTAGCATCTAACTAACCAAATCAAACAATACTAGTATCATCAGAGTATCCAAGCAAGCACAGAAAATAATAAGTCTAAACAGTATGAGGGGTATTACATTAATATACATATAATTTTCTATCTGTATAATCCTTTAATCTCTTTTAGATGCTTTTGCTAATAATAAATAAAACTATAATATTATTATTTTGCTATAGGCTTTTAAGTTACATTTTAAAGAAGTAGGTAGCCTGGTTGATTAAGAGGGGGAAAGAAAGTTGTATACAAAATAAACCATCGCAAGTGACTCACCGTAATATTCTGTACAGATTGTGTCGTGCTATCAATGGACAAAGTTTGCAATAAAAGTATTACGAAACCATACCAAAGCAGATCTTTTTTCAAATGAGACGAACCAAAATTGAAATCCTTATAGCTACTCCAATCTATTCACAATAAACGAAGCTGGTGAAAAACAATAGTAAGGCAAACAAAAAATTTGCACACTATCAAATCTTGAACGTTGCGTGCCAATGAAAATGCCTTTATTGCTACTTTTTTTCAAATTCTTGATCCCCAGAAATAGAATGCTGGTAGGGAAAAACAATCGTAGATATGCAAATAAACGGTGATATAGAAAAACAACGAGGAAAAATGGCGATGAAAAACAGGGACGAACGATATAATCTCTATTGTCTTGCATCAGTATGGATGTCTTGACAGTTGTAGATGTGTTAACGCAGCTAGCTACATTTCAAATAGAGAACGTCTTGGACGTAAATAAATAACTTTTTATTTGTACATTAGATTTACTTATTTTTTTTATGTAAATGAAAAAAATTATTTATATAATTCATAGAAAACATTCCCTGGCAATCACCTTATGTTGTGTGTGGGACAAAACACCCCTTCTCCCATCATTCTGAATGGATTTGATATTTATTTATGTAGCCTCCCTCTTTCTCGTCGAACAAGCTCAACAAATAAATTTTATGTAGCCAAGCATTATCCCTTGAAAGGAAAAAATGAAAACAAAAAAAATTAATTTGAATTCAAAATAGTACAAGGAAAATCTGTGTGGATGATGCGCTCCCACCTTGCTTTTAACTGTACGCCATTAATCTTCTCTTAAGGATAATTTTATTTTTACGGACTGGGTTGGTAGTAGCTCATAAATGCACTTTCCATGGTTTTGCCAGCATGTTGAATTATGAATGCAGTCTGAACGCTGTAAGAATGTACATAGTGAAGAGCAAAGAGGGCTCAGTCAATGATCATAATTTTAAATATATATATATAATTTTCCTTTTCAATCTTTTTCAAAAATTTAGTAGAGAGCAAAGAGGATCCAATCATCTGAACGTCATTTCATTTCTAGTTTTTTCAGCCTCTTCCAAAATTTAAGGCAAAGGCTATTCAGCCCCCAAAAGGCACTGTCCATTTAGGCTACAATTTGCACCGGCCCATCCGATGTCTATGCCATGCACAGGCAGGTCGTATTTGTCAAATTTTTTTGGTTTACAGTGCCCAATAAATATTTTTACTATGTTTTTTAAGTTTTCCATTCGCCCTTTTTTTGCTGCTTTGCTCACGGCTATTGGTTTCTGCTCCTCCAAACTCTTCCCGCTGGTATTGACCTTACACTTTACAATTTAGCGAGCTACAACCTGAAAATTAGGTTTATAAGAAGGTTTTAAAGTATGTTTAATAAAATGAAAATAATTAATATATTAAGTATATATTAGCATAATTAATATATAATGTATATTTTATATATTATATTTTTTAGCAAAACTATTAAATATAATAGTAATAATAATCTTATATATGTATTTAATAGTTTTGTTAAAAAATATATTACATAATAATAATTAGTATAATTATATTATTTATAATTTTTTTTATTATATAAAATATACATTATATATTAATTATGTTAATATATGCTTAATTAGGATAAACCAAAATTAATGGATAAGAATATAATTATATATATTAGGATTTTAATAAATAATATTAAAATCATTTTAAGACTAAAACCAATTAGTATTTTAATATATAATATGTATTTTATAGAATAAAAAATAAATTATAAATAATATAATTCTACTAATTATTATTATATATTATATTTTTTAACAAAACTATTAAATACATATATAAAATTATTAAAACTATATTTAATATAATTAGTATAATTATACTATTTATAATTTCTTGTTATAGTTTAAAAATTGCACATTTATATTATACTAAGGATAGCGTGATTATAATATACATTAAATATATTAAAATACTAATTGGTTTCAGCCTTAAAATGATTTTAATATTATCCACTGAAATCCTAATATATATAATTAAATTCTTATCCATTAACCCACCCTAATTATATAACTAACACTAATTCTAATTACAACCCTAACCCTAATTCTAACTCTAATTCTAACCCTAACCCTAACCCTAATCTTACTACTAACACTATCCTAACCCTAACCCTATTCTTATCCCTAATTGTAACCCTAAACTTATTCATAACTTCAACCCTAATCCTAATCCTAACCCTAACCCTAACCCTAACCCTAACCCTAACCCTATCCCTATCCCTATCCCTATCCCTATCCCTATCCCTATCCCTAATTTTAACCCCAATCCTAATCTCTAACACTAAATATAACCCTAATCCTTACCCTCACCCTATTTCTAAGCCTAACCCATTTTATACATGCTAACTCCAACCCTAACCCTACTGCTAATCTTAAACATAATCCTAAACCGAACCCTAACCCTATCGCTCATCCCAAACACATTTTTAAACTTAACCCTTTTTATATATGCTAACCGTAACCGTAACCCTAAACCTAATCCTAACCCTAATACTAACTCCAACCCTGATACCACTTATATCTCTAAACCTAACCCTAACCCTATTCCCAATAATAAAATTAATCCCAACCCTAATAAAAGTTTGAACTTAAACATGTTTGACCCTTAACTATAACTTACATTAAATTTTTATATTAAATATACTAAAATATATAAAAAGGGTTAAGTTTAAAAATGTGTTTGGGATGAGCGATAGGGTTAAGGTTAGGTTTAGGATTATGTTTAAGATGAGAAGTAGGGTTAGGGTTGGAGTTAGCATGTATAAAATGGGTTAGGCTTAGAAATAGGGTGAGGGTAAGGATTAGGGTTATATTTAGATGAAGGCTGAAGAAGGAAGGAGATGATAATGATGAGATGAGATAATTAGATGAGATAGAGAATGAATGGAGACTTAGGCAGCATGAGACTGAGATTGATAGATTGACACACAACTAATTTCTTAATTAATATTTTAAGATAATGATATAAATTTAATGCCTATCCTTAGTATAATATAAATGTGCAATTTTTAAACTATAAAAAGAAATTATAAATAGCATAATTATACTAATTATATTAAATATAGTTTTAATAATTTTATATATGTATTTAATAGTTTTGTTAAAAAATATAATATATAATAATAATTAGTAGAATTATATTTAATTTATTTTTTATTATATAAAATATACATTATATATTAAAATACTAATTGGTTTTAGCCTTAAAATGATTTTAATATTATTTATTAAAATCCTAATATATATAATTATATTCTTATCCATTAATTTTGTTTTATAATAATTAAGCATATATTAACATAATTAATATATAATGTATATTTTATATAATAATTTTTTTATTTTTATTTTTTTTGGTAAGTACTACCAAAGGGGGTAGCTCCCATCATTTCATTGAGAAAGATAGATTACAGAGTGAAATAGAAATCCAACCGCAACAGCAAAGATTACAAGCCAACCTGTAATACCCCTCTGTACTTCGTCTTGACCTTATAGTTAATTGAAGCTATAGGTATTGTGATAGTTGAATACAAGATTATATATATATATATATATATATATATATATATATATATATATATATAAGATGTTGTACTAGCATCTTGGAAAGTTACACCAGTCATACAAGGTGCTGTACCAGTCATTAGAAGGTTATACCAATCATATAAGGTGTTGTTCCAACATTCTGGAAGGTTACATTAGTCATTTAAGGTGCTGTCCCAGTTAACAAAAGGTTATATCAGACATTAATAGTTATGTACCTGGCTTTCAGAGCATTAGTAAATCATTTGGAATGCCTTATCAATGGCCATACTGCACAACATTTGTCATTGTTCACTTGTGAGTTGATTTGGGAAAGTGTTAATTTTGAAAATTCAGTTTCCAGCTTGCGTATCAGTGTTGTCATCATTTTACCATCTTGGAATTAAATAAAATCAATGTTGTTGCTGCTGTCATTGATTTATAATAAGATCTGAGTGTGATTTAAAGTTATTTAAGGTCTTTTGTGAAGTTTCCAACTTGGTAGTTGCAATCAGAGTTTGTATTAGTTGTTGTTCCAGTAGTGTGTGTTCTAGACTAAGACAAAAAATTTGAAAATAACAAAAATTATAAAAAGGGGATATTGCACACTGTGATAAGGTGGTCCATCACTATGTTGGTCATGTGGCAGGGTTATGGTGTGATAATTATGGGGTGAGCACAACCCATGTTTACAAATCTTAACAGTGCGGTCCAAGTATACTCCGTGCTGCACTTATGGTGGTCCTTAAACTCATCTAAGATTCACCAAGTAATAATTACTTTTATTTAAAAAAAAGAAAAGAAAAAAAATATCTTGATGAATAACCGAAGTGGAGAAAAATATGGGAAGTTACACTTTTAGTGGAGCATTCATTCAGGGAAAATTATGGTGATTGCATGTGAAAACAAAAAAAGATCCTCTTGTAACTGAAAGTCGACCACTTCCTTTTGGAGTGCGAGTTTAACTGATAGTTGGGGGCGGTGACAACAAAATGGGGGGGGGGGGTTTGCAAAGGAAAGGTGTTAAGGAATAGCAAGTCACAAGCATGAAAAAGGAACCGTGGCAAACGGATCTTGCAACATCGAGTGTTGATTCTACCATTATAGGAGGGAAACTTCCTATGCATTAGAAGAATGAGCATGCATACTCACAGCGAGGAGATAATGATGTAAAGGAGGTTAGATAGAGAATGAAGGAGGTAGGGATCGAATACTGCAGATACCAATCTATTAGGAAATCAATCGAACAAGGTATTTATATATACGGGTTTGTGAGGAGGGTGGTATTACAGTGGAAACAGAGTCTACAGTGAAGAAAAAGACCGATAGAACACAAGAGTAATATTCAAGCAACCCGTGTTGATATATTGTACCAGTTGAGACATCGATACTGTTTTGGTTGATCCAACTCGATCATAATGAATATTATTTGCATTTAGGCATTCCCAAATTTCCATTTCTCTGGTGTCCAATCATTTCCAAAATAAAGGAATTTCGGTGATTCAAAACAAGATTAATATGCAGAAGGTTTGTGGGAAAATATTTTCCAAATTTAATGGAGCAGATCGAAATGATTTGAAAGCAGGATAGGAGGGGGTGCATAGAAGCTATCAATGATATCAAGAGTTTCATGCAAGGAACTGATTCAGAAATAAGTTAGGATACAGCTCGTTCTCAGGAAAACAAATTGAAAGTTGGAATTGCATCAGCAACTGGATAGAGCTCTGCATTAAATTTCCAGCCTAGTTATTCAACTCAAATAGGTTCCTTTATTTTTTCTTAAATTCCCATCTTTGTTGATTCTTGCTTGAAATCTTAACCTTCTTGGTATTTAAACTGTCGATGTTAGCAAACTTTAACAATATACCTATAGATAAAGGTATCTTTCTTTTGTGCTTTGATTCTTCCTCTATTCTATGGCGCCGCCCAGTTTTGCATGGCTTTTCCTTTTGAAGGTAATAAGTTTTTCCGATGCATAGTGAATATGCTACCTGATGTACTTGAAAATAGAATGTTGTGGAGGTTTAAAAATCTCTCTTTGATGTTAGTGTTAATCTGCCTCAGCCGCAACACTTGAACATAACAGGAAGTTTAAGATTTAAATAACCTCCTGGATTCTATCACAGTTGCAAGATTTGAAACTAAAGTCTTTTCATGGTTTAAATTAGCGATCTATCACAGCGGAAACACTCAAACATAGAAGGGTGTGATGTTTAAATTAGCTCCCTAATGGGCGGGGAATCTCTCACAGCAGTAGTTGTTCATAATAGGAAGCTTAAAGGTTTAAATATCTCCCTGATTTAATTGTCAATCTATCTCAGCCGCGCACTTGAACTTGATAGAATGATGTAGAGATTTTAAATAATCTCTCTGATTTCAATATTAACTAGACTCAGCTGCAACCCTTGAACATAAAAAGAAAGTTTAAATGTTTAAATAACCTGCTTGACTCTGCTGACAGTTTATCGCAGTTACAGCACTTGAAAATAATAGTAAATTGCATGTAGATGGCGATATTTCCAAATTCCTTCATGGTTTTCTTTTCATCAAAGAAACTGTAAGTTAATGCCTTTCAAGTATGCTTCTGGCTCATGAAGAAATATAAATTGTTAATGAAACATTGGTCCCTCAAGTCAACTCTTCCCAACAAAGTTTCGGTATAAATTAGGCTTCCTTTGTTGTCAAATGAATATTAACATAAACCCTGTTTAAGGAAGATAGGAATATCAATAAGGTTATATGAGTGGTAAGAGGAAATTAATTGATATGTTTAATAGGTATGAGATGGTGATTAAAAGTAAGGTATTAGGATAGCTTACTTATCCAAGTAAAATTTTAATATATATTTATATACCTGATAAGAATAGGGTCGTTGGGTCTATAATGTTCATAAAAGTTTCAGCTACTATCGTCATGAAGGATATTTTGTTATTTGAGGGAATGTAAATAGGGAATAACAATTAATTGTTACTTATGTTCAATTGCTTATTATGGTAGCGACGTTTACATATTCTAATATCACGACTTGTGAGAACCTCTTAATGAGATTTTAATCAATAATCCAAGCTCATACTCTAGATCTTGGCTTGCTAAGAGGATTAGTTGGGTTAAATAGAATTATTCCTTCAAGTAGATTTATGGAATTAGATGTGATTGTGTTTGTAAGTGAAATCGAAATGTAGAATAGTTGATAAGCTAAGAATATAGATAATTTGGATAGTTTACAATCATCTATTGAGAATCCTATATGGGAATAGTTATATTATAGTTGAAGTTTTTAAGGTTAGCGTAGTGAAATGGTTGTCTCGTTGATATTGTAGTATATAGTCTTTTATTTTGACTAAGTGGTTAAGTAATGTGAGATTAGTGATTGAGTAAAGAACTATGGAAAATGTTAAAATAGTGTGAATTAGTTGATCTTATTATTGATTATATGTGTGACTTAGATGGGTAAGTTGAAAAACTATTTAGTTCTAGGATAGCTATTGGATAAACGGTTGCTTGGTTACTTGTTCCGAACTTAATGTTTGATTACATGGGTTTATTGCGTGTTGAATTGCTTTCTGTATGGAAATTTCTAGAGAGTTGTATTTGAGTAAGTAAGTCATTCTTTCATGTGGTTGGTTGTATTGTTTAATGATTCTTATTGATCTTATCATTGTGCTTATTGGTATTGAGTTTTCTTCTTTTGAGTTGATTTCAGTGTTGAGTTTAGAGTTGGTTGTTTTTACGATTGTTGACACTGATGTTTAGTTTTGAGATAGTTATGGTTGGTTTTGATTTTGAGAACAAGTTTTGTTGCCACCTAGTTGGGAAACTCTTATTTAAGTGATTTATCAGTTTTCCAGAGGAAGGGAAAGAAGGGTGTTGCTTTACTATTGACCTTCATTTTTTTGATTCTTTGTGAACTTTTGATCGTATGATCTATTTGATGTTATGGGTTTAGCCTTGCACTTGAAAGTAGTTTTGTTATGAAAATTTTGTGTAGGATGGTGTATGCATTGCTTAATGCAAATTATTTTGTGGCTTTATATGTTGTGCAAGGGGGCTTACCCTGATAGAGTCCTTTAGAGTTTTGTTGTTTCATAAGGGGAGTGGCTTTCAATGGGGGCCGAGACCCGGAAGTGGACTCAGGGTAACTCATTGGAAGTTTATTAATTAAGTGAAAACATTAATATATATTTAGGGGTTTTGGATAGAATCACACATTAACAAGATATAAGAGAATGCCTCACTCATGGCTCAAGTGCTTGTATGGACTTGAGATGGGTTGAGAAGGCCTGGAATGGCGAAATCATTGTCTTGTCCTTATGAAAGATAATTGATGCCCCATTGGATTGCATGTGGGGCCGGGTTTCATAAGAGGTCACCAGGGTAACCCAAGTTGGGGGCCGGGGCCTAGGAAGATTCGCCAGGGTAACCCATGCAACATTGCGATGACACTCTACCTTAAACAATCAAGTATGCTTTGTTTTCCCTCTATTTTATTTTTGGGCCTCTGGAAACACATGTTGGCATATGTATGTTGATGCTTTATAGGTTATTCCTTATGATTGAGCACATCTTGTGTTGGTTAAATCTCATGTTGAAGATTGTCTTATGTTATTGTGGATCTTGTTGTGAAGTCTTGTACCCTTGTTCTATATGATGGTTATTGTTGGGGATCCTTCTTGTCATCTCTTAGCATGGGGGGTGGGCCTTCGAGTCCACAGGGTTGGGTGGAACGTGCTATGCACCCCATTGGGTCCCCAATC
>VDFB02102675.1:0-20208 GCA_007258455.2 Sequoia sempervirens | reverse complement strand
TGGTGTTAATTCTCTTCCCTCCACTTACTTGGGTCTTCCTTTGGGGTCCAAACCTCCAGATTCATTTTGAATTTCTCTTGTGGATAGGTTTAATCGGAAGTTGGTTGGATGGAAAGGGGCCCTCCTAAGTCAAGTTGGTAAAGTTTTGTTACTTAAGGCCTCTCTTCAAAATTTTCCTGTTTATGCCCTTAGCTTGTTTAAGATCCTTTCCAAGTTTTTTGAGATTATTGAAAAGATCCAAAAACATTTCCTTTGGTCGGGGGTTGAGGAGAAGAAGAGGATTCCATTGGTTGCTTGGGAGAATGTCTGCAGACCTAAGAAGCATGGGGGTCTTGGTTTGAGGAACATTAGAGTCTTTAACAAAGCTCCCCTGGCGAAGTAGGTTTGGAGAACTTTTGTGGATACTTGTGAATGGAATACTATCTGGTGCAATAAATATTTGTGGGAGATTGACTATTTTAAAGACTTTCTTAGTTCTCAAAATCTCCCCATTGGATCATTCCTCTGGAACAACGTCATTAAGGCCAGGGACCTTGTTGGTAAAGAAGCTTGTTGGAAACTTGGAGATGGCAAGAAAATTCGGTTCTGGGAAGACCAATGGATTGTTAATGATTTCCTATGTAACATCCCGACCTTTAGGAATTATATGGAGGACTGTAAATCTAGGTTTGGAATCTTGGTCGGGGATTACTAGAGGAATAACCAATGGGTTGATATTTCTTCTATTAGCCTGGATCTCCAGCATTTGCAGGTTCTTAATTTTGTTGTGCTCAGCTCGTAGGGTTAGGAGGACTCTTTGGTTTGGAAGTTGTCATCCTCAGGGATCTACTTTGTTTCTTTAGCAGTGGCCTCTTGTTACTCTTTCTTTCATTTCCCTATCTGGGCGAAGGTGTGGGTGCACAACCTTATTCTGAAAGTCAACATTTTTGCTTGGATTCTCCTTCAGAACAAACTATTGACTAATGATAATCTTTGTAAGCCTGGTTTCTCCTTTCCCAATAGGTGTTACCTGTGTTGTGCGGAGGTAAATACTTCCTCACATATTTTTCTCCTCTGTCCTTTTGCTTATGCTATTTGCTGCAAGATTTTTCAATTGTGGGATCTTAGCTGGGTTTTTCCTGGAACTATCTCAGATTTTTACAACCAGTGGAAGGCCCCTTCAAAAAATCGGGTGTTGAATCTGCTTTGGAACTATGTCTTCCCTCACCTTGCCTAGGGTGTTTGGAAAGAACATAATAATATAGTTTTCAGGGATGAGGCTCTCTTTGAGGAAGTGGTTTTTGGAAAGATTATTAGAGCTATGAGAGATAACTTTAATTTGCTCAATAACAAGGACAAAGGTAAAGGTAAGGTTAGCTTTCAAGATTATGAGACTAGAGTGACTAAAGCCTGGAAGGTTAATGTGGACATGTCCAATCATCCCAAGTTTACTAAGGGACCTAGAGATGGTATCTTTTGGAGCCTCCCACCTCCTGGTTGGGTAAAAATCAATTTTGATGGGGTGGCTAAGGGAAACCCTGGGTCGTTTGGGTGTGGAGGTGTGATAAGGGATGAGAATAGTTGCTTCATTGCAGCGGTGGCGCTCCCCTTAGGCACTCAAAAAAACCACATGGCTAAAGCTATTGGAGTGTTTCAAGTCTTAAAGCTAGCTAGCCAGTTGAATTTTAAAAATGTTTAGATTGAAGGGGATTCGAATAATATAATCCAATGTTTAAAGGGTCTTCAAAAACCCTCATGGTCTATAGAGAATTGGATAGACCTTTCAAAGGGTATTATTAATAATTTTGAGGAAAGTTATATCTCACATGCTTTTAGGGAAATAAATACAGTGGTGGATTTTTTTGCCAATAAGGGAGTTAAAGCAAAGGAAAAGATGAGTTGGCAAAGGGGCGATGAGTTGGAGGCTGATATCACGGCCTTAATCACATATGACTGTATTCACAGGAAGGTGCAATTCTCCATTCCAACGAATGATGGCTAAGTGTCCTATCTTTCCATCTTGGGACTATGGTTTAATCATCACTCATCATTGGCCGAAGTGTAATTGTCATATTTCTCATTTGAGTGATGTGATCTTTGCATGCTTTCTGGGCATTTTGAATGCTTGCTTCTTTGGGTTTCTAAAATTTTATGTTCTTGCCTGCAAGACTACCAACATGGGTGGCGAGAGTTGCAAGGTGGATCCGACGGAATGTGAAGCATTAAGGAACAATTCAAAGCTCTGGGAGATGTTGGAGAAGGACGGTATTACTATCTTTATTGAGAAACTCCATGGCTAGGATCCAAATGTTACCAAAGTCTTTGCCAAGTGTTGGAAGGATGGTGAGATCAATTTGTTTGGTAGACAAGTGGTCATTAATGAGTAGTTAGTTGTTGAGGTAACGAGCCTTTCTATGGAGGGTATTAAGTTCTACAAGGATAGAAATCTTTCTGACTAGGAAATCCAAAAATTCCCAAAGTCAGAGGCAGAGAAGGAGGATCTGCGAAGGATGACTAAAAGCTATTATGATTCGGTGAGAATTGTCTTGAGGAAGGTGTTGAACGTGCTAATGGAGTACATCACTCTAGATGGCCATTACACAAGAGTCTTTTGGTATCATTTTGTCCTCCTCATCCACTTCAGGCATCAGGTTAGGGTTTCATTTCCATTCTATCTCGCCTCTTCTCTAAATTCCAGTTTGCAGAACTATAGACATAACCCAATTAGGCATTCCATTCTCCACAAAGGATTGCTTGTTTTAATTCATGATCATTTTAAAGCAATGTTGGCTCTGTCCCACTAGACTCCCTCTTCTAAGGATAGGGTTGTTGTTAAGGGGAAAGGGAAATTGAGTGACTCTCCCTAGAAGAAGGGTAAGAGAAAGGTTTCACAGGACTCCTCCTATGATGTTAATGATGAGGACTCGCAGTCGACCCCGTCATCTGAGTACTCCAGCTACCCTGCTACCAACAGAGATGAGAGGCCCCACTTTCCTAGGGATTTTAAAGTAGAGGACCACTACTTTAAGGTTGAACGAGAATTCCCTGATGATGTTCTTGCTATTTCCTGCAATGGGTCTGTGGATTTTTTTAGGTTAATTAGATGGGTGTTTTTTGAGATTAAGGAGATTAAGCTGAACCAAAGAGCTATGAGTAGTAAAATGGAGAAAGATGAAGACAATAATAACATAGATAGTGTTAAGGCCACTAATTTATGGATAGAGGAAGAAAATAAGTATATGGTTGAGTGCCTCAAGAAAACTATAGAATATTTACAACATTTTAAAAGAAACCATGAAGGTAACAAGTCTGAGATGGAGGAGAACTGAGGAATATCAAAGATTCTCTCCACAAAGTGTTGGTTATGAGCCATAAGATTTTAAAATCTACTACAAAGACCATGAATACCATGGTGGAAAATATGGAAAATGTTTATCAAGGACAGTTGTGTATGTTGATGTGGACAAGGAGGAAAGCCAGCTAGAAGGTGGGGGGCCGAGCAATAGGACCAGAGTGAACTTGAAAATGAAGGTAGACCAAGCTCTTGTGAATATTCAGGAAATCAAGAAGTCTGCTATTAATATGAACAAACTAGAGTAGGAGGCGGTGGAGATCCTCAGGAATTTGGCCTAGTGTTGGATTTTTTGTGGCTTTTTGTCAATTTTTTGTTGTGCTGCTTTGGGTTCCATTATCTTCTTCTTTGTGGGCAGCATTTTGGTTTTTTGTCTAGGCTCTGTTAATGTCTTATCTTTCGCTTTCTTTCTATTAAGGGTTTCGGGTTTCCTTCAAAACTTGTTTGTTCCTTAATCAAAAACAAATGTTTCAAAGGATTAACTATATTTATACACCATTCATGTAACTTGAAAATAACATATCACAATATGATATTATAATAACCTTTACACATATATATCAGTCAATACAAGTAAGCTCATTATCACCTAAGCTACAAATACAAGGTATATAGTACCATACAAAATGAATTTATAAGTCAATGAAACCTAATGAGTTGGGCTTTACATATTCTAGCATTCCCCCTCAAACTTAGAGGAGCCAAGAGACAATGGCATTCATGCTAACAAAGAAAAAAGAAAATAAATTGGCTCCAATATATTACCAATCACAACAGACATTACTAGTGAATCAATACTCAAAATATGTCAAAAAAAATTGGGCACCTTATAAATGTTATAATAATCTTGAACTACAACATTGTTTTTTTCACATGTGCAAGAAATGAATGTCAATTACTTGCATGAACTCTTAGACACACTATATAATGGAAGACCCAACCACTTCTACCTTGCAACCAACAAACTTTCAATCAAGTTAGATCATTCGTTTAAAAAGATACAACCATAAAGACAAGGGAGTCTAAAATATCAAGAAATGGGAAGCAAAGTTGCACGAAGAAGGTAACTATCTATCAATGTCAAAAACTTAATTACAATATAAAAGTTTTGTAATGTACTTAAAAATTATTGTATTAATAAATTGTTTGCACAATATGTTAAACGACCAAGCCCACTATTGGAATAGTAAAATGGAAGCATTAAGAGTTTTTAAACATTATTTATTGTATCTCAAGTTACTCGAGTACAAAATGGGCTGATTTGGGAAACTCTTCCCAAAATAATGCATAATTAGTTAAAAGTTTGTGACAAGGTAGCGGCCAAAGAAAATATGTTAGCAATAAGCTCTATCGAATCATTCATATATTGGTAAAGAGATATTCATATAATAAATAATATATTTTTTATACAAATAATTCATTGGACCTAAGTAAACAGGCCCTAACTAGGCCTTTGAAATCATTTGTCGTCCCATATCAAAAATACACTTATTTGTCATGTTGAATGCAACATGTACACAATCCCTTACACATTTGTTTTTCACTTACATACAGATGAAATAGAAAACATATTGCACCAAATTTTTGGTTCACATCCACTTTGGAATATATTTAAAACCTATCCACATGTTTATATATCACATTGTAGATCTACATTGACTTACACAAGAACTCTTTTATTAAATCTCAAGGAAACAACATGTAAGATTTAGTTGATCGATCATACTTTTCTTTTCTTTTTGTATAACAATTCAAACACACTAAAACAACTCCCTTTTGAGTTTCCTATATCTCACTTGGTCTTTCATGCCAATTATGTCTTGGGATCAAGGAAGATTGGATTGAGGTAGTTTTAGATGAACTTCAAGAGAGCCAACCCATTCTTAGGCAAATTAGAGGAGAATAGATAAAGATGGATAAGAGAAGAGTCTCACACGAGAGAGCATGTTCTCTTGCCAAAACTCATTCAACTTTCTAATGCCAAAATTACAAGAATGGTGTGATAACGAGCTACAAGACAACACCTAAATACACCAACCATTCCACATCGAACCCCTAAAATCAACAATATAGCCCACAACCAAGCACTTCAAGAGGTGAGTGAAAGTGATGCTACCCCCATTTCAAGTGATGATAGCATTACTATCCATGAGATCCTCGTTCAATGTGAAGAGAATAATCAATTGGATTCCCCATTGTTTACCTAGATTTTCCACAAGAGCAAGAGTGATTCAATCAACCCCAGCAACAAAGGGTGTAGTTTGTTTTAGGTCCATCGCATTCACTTAATGATGAATAGATTTACAGTATCATAACCACTTGCCTCAAATGAAAATAAGTCTTGGAAGGAGGTCATAGAGGAAGAAATGGAGTTAAATAAAAACCAAACAAGACTTGGTGAAATTACCTCCTAAAAGAAAACCTATTAGTTGCAAATGGGTATTGAAGAAGTATTATGTAAAATAAAATTGGTCAAGTACAAAGCTCACCCAGTAGCAAAGGGATTCTCTTTTAGACAAATGGAATTAATTTTGGCAAGATTTTTTCTCTTGTTGCTAAATTAAATTTCAATTGGCCATTGTTGATGCTTTCAATCTTGAAGTAGAACAAAGGATGTTTTAGCACTTAAGCTTGACCAAACCAAAGCTAATTCGATGTGTATTTGAAATAGGAAGGTGATCAGTTTGTTATCATTGTGTTGTATGTGGATGTCATGCTATTGATTGGTAAGAATAAGGATATGATCAATCTAGTTAACTCTTAGTTTGTGTAATGTCCCCTAGTTAAACATATCTAAAAACATAAGAGCACAAGTTAGGACATATGATTTATTTTACCCACACATTATGTTATTTATGTAAATTGCTTTAAAGTCCTATATACATTATGAAATATCAATAAAGTACATAATTTAATGATTAGTTCATTTTAGTTTTGCATATTTTAAGAATAAGATGAATGAATGTGTTATCATCTAGGGAATTAACTATCATGATCAAGAATGACTTCTTACTCCCAAGCGGAATAGATCTTTGCCTCATTCCTCTCCCTAACCTCATGGGATGGTAGATTTATTGTGCCAAGGGCGCATGCACCATCTCGAGTTGGACACCCTCAAGGTTGGTTACTCGTCTTGGGCTCCATCCAACATTGGATGGATTTACCCGCCTTTCCCTTCCACACACTCCCTATCCTCATCCAGCATTAACAAAGGGAATTTGGCCTGGAGTCTATTCTCATAGTAGTAAAGTCATAATAGCTTAATAAGACACGATAATTGATGTAAGCAACATTATTATGGCTTTGACAAATAACATTCATAATGTAGACACATATTCTACTCTTACATATTAATCAATGTCATAGATCCATTATTCAAATTTTAGCAATAATTGATAGCTCAAATATACAAAGTTGTTATCCACGACTAATAATATGTTTGATTGCATATCATAGTAAAATATAACACACTACAAGAATAATATCTCATACTTATCGGGTGGCTGCTCTATTGGCAAGGATATCTGAAATCCCAATCTCATTCTCCTCCTAATTGATCCATTTGTCCTTAACACTTAAAAGATATCATTAGTATGAATCAAATAAATAAGAATCTATTTTCCCTTCGTATATTAAGAATCATATTTGCTTATAAGATTCAATAATTGCTACCAACATCATTATTGAATAATCGTAAATAATATATATTTATTCTATATAATCACTTCCTTATTTATATCAATTGATATTTACACACACACACATTAATTGGTATTCCCACATTAATTATTTTACTTATATTTATTGGTACTCATATATACATTTATATAATTTTATTCTACTCTTATCTCCCACTCAGAAATATACATATATATGTATATATATGCTTACTCTTTCATAGTATTCTCTCTATCTCTATATATATAACCCACTATCAAGCTTAGCATTCATTCATTCTTAGCTTTACATTATCTGAACTTACTAATCAATAGATATAAATCTATGTTGGATGTTATTTATTCCTTATTTTCATTTTATCTGAGTGTGTAAAACACTTGTAAATCAAACACTCAGCCAATGCATATGTTTGTTTTAGACAGCCACTGTTCAAATCTGAATTACTGAAAGGAAACTCTACTTACCCAAACTTACCTTATATTCATAGACATACCTTGCTTTCTGCCCTGCATCAGATTTAGGAGAAAGTTTCTGACAGAATATATCCTTCTTTATTCCTCAGCCCCAATGGTGATCATTTGTTCTTCACAGCCATGATTCCCTTTTTCTCTTGAAATGGTTCCCATTAAATATTGAACCCTTGCTTGATGAAAAGTCATGTCTTTACTCAAGCACTTCCCTTGAGTGAAGTGTTGGGTATTTAACTTTGTTTGTGTATGATAAAGTGAAGCGATGCTTTAAAGGGTCATGCAACAATAATTTATTTTATCTTTATGTAGGATCCACAACAATTATGAATAATGGGCTATATTATAGAATTTTGACCTTATTCAGTGTTGTCTTCATTATATTTTATTTTAATGTTGATTTTTACTTGCATTTAAATATTTGATATTTGAACATTAAAGCATAAATATTAATTTGTCAATAATGATAATGTTTACAATAATATTAGATTGTGTTCATTTTGTTGTTCCATTTTATTTGTGTTTGAATACTTGATATTTATAAAATAATCTTATTGTTATTTTATTCTATTGTATGGCAATTTAATTAATTATTCTATTACAATAATTGTGTAATTATAATATTATCTTGATAATTATAATTATAATAATATTTCGAGTGTAATTTCTTGTATTTGTATTTTGATATTTATTGGATTCTATATGTTTCATATTACGATTTCAAAGGACATGACAGTTTGATATGAAAGATCATGGTGGCTGAGCTTAACAAAATCAAAGCTAATCCTATGTGTATTTGAAATGGAAAGGTGATAATTTTGTTATCACTATGTTGTATGTGGATGACATGATATTAATTTGTAACAAAACGGAAATGATCGATCTAATTAAGTCTTGGTTTGATATGAAAGATCTTGGTGCTAAAAAATTTAAATCGAGCATAGATCAAAAAAGATAATGTAAACAAAAAAGTATGTTTACATCAAAGAAAGTATGTTGCGATGATACTCCAAAGGTTTAGTATGCCAGATGGAAAACTTATGAGTCCTTCCTTTCCTTTTAAAAAAAATAAAATTATATGTTGAAATGTGCCAAAACAAAAGAGGAAATTGAGGAAATGTGTCGAGTTCCTTGTGCTAGTGTTGTTGAAAGCCTTATATATGCAATGGTCTATACTAGACATGACACTACACATGTAGTGGGACTTGTGAGTAGATATATATCCAAACCAAGAAACAAAAAATTAGGCTGTTATAAAAAGAATTTTCAGATATTTATGTGACACCTCAAATTATGCAATTTGTTACCAACAAAAAGTTAGTGAGAGTAAATTGTGAATCTACAATAATTTGCGGATTCTAATTGAGCTAAAGGCCTTCACTATCGAAAATCTATCAATGTTTATGTATTTGGTCCTTTGAAGGAGCAATGAGCTAGATGAATAAAAGGTAAATAGTGATTGTTTTATCTACAAAATAGGTAAAGTAATAGCAACAACTCACGCCTATAAGGAAGGTGTGTGGTTACAAACATTGTGCTTGATTGTTGGTCTTTTACAAAAGATTGTAAGGATCGACTATAGCAATAAAAGTACGGTATGGTTGGCAAAGAATCTTGTTTATCATTCTCAATTAAAGCATGTAGATATAAGGTATCATGTTCTAAGGCAAGCAAATTTCATTGGAAAAAGATTATACAAATTGGAATGTTGATGATTCATTATCAAGAGTTGTAATTACTAAGAAATTTTCTTGGTGTGGAAAATTAGTGGGCATGGTTGCCCTTAGTAGTTGACAACCTAGAATTGTGGCTCCCTATGGTAAGCATTCAACAAGCAGAGAAATGTCAAAAATGTATTGTACAATTTATATGTTTTCTCGTCAAAATGGGAGAGTTGGTAGTGGCCTTGTTTTGTTTTGGGGATGCAAGGGGGTATGGTTAGCCCCCATAAAAAGTTGAAGATTTTCTTCTTGAGTGTTTGGCCCATGGATTTGATGTTTCTGATACTATAATACAACTATTGATGTGCGTTATATATATATATATATATATATATATAAAGGTTAGAAGAGAGCTTATTATTGTATTGTAAACAATTAAGTTGATGCAATAAGGAAGAAGGTTATTACACTAGGTATTTTACCCAATAGGGTTTTCCCAAGTGGAATCTTGTGTTTTTCTATAATGTTGATTCTACTAGTATTGCTTCTCTTGTATAAGTTTATCAAGCTATTTATCCCTTCAACCCCATCTACCCAAAAAAATATTATTGATCCAAAAATCAAATCGAAGAAACTAGACCATTCAGATCAATTTGCATTGCTTACACTTCAGTCCAAGTTATCGAGTGCCTTAAGAGTCAAGAATTTATTGAAGCTTAGTGTGTTATGGAGCAAGAGAGACTATATTCCTATCAGAGAAGAGTCTAAGATGATCTAGAGCATCTTGGGCAGCCATTGGAACAAGAGTACAAACTTCAAAACTAATAAGAAAACCAAATTGAACAAAATCGTTGGTTTGTCCAAGCAACATAATCAACCATGGGAATTTTGATGCTATTGAGATAGAACATGGAAAGTGAATGATTTTAACTTCTATTGTTTAATCTTCTCTTTTTGAGGTTCAATATTCTTTTTTAGACATCTGATCTTCCATTTTTGGTGAATATTGAACCTCAAATAGAGAAGATCAAACAATAGAAGTTAAAATCATTCACTTTCCATGTTCTATCTTAAAATCCTCCACTTTCCATTTTTAGACATCTGATCTTCCATTTTTGGTGAATGGGAGGATGTAGGAGAGACACAAGTTCATTGAAAATGTGGTTATAAGTTTGTTTGTTTGTTTTTTTAACTCTCATGGTATCTTTCACTTTCATGTTCATTTTATAATTTGAATTCTGAGGACAGCAGTTTCTATGTTGCAAGTATAAGGAATGGTTTGTAGACATTGCTACAACTCTTGAAAGCCTTAAGAGGCATTGTAAAATCTTTGTAATTGGACTATGCTAGTGGAACAAAGAGAGTTTAATTACTCTTGCAATGTTAAAGGGCATCTCTAGGGTAATTTGTTGTTGCGTCATTGTATGCGTTCTCTAGCATGTTTCCCACAATTATATGTTCTTTCATGATGTTCAAACCAGATTAACATATCTTAAATGCAGATAGCATCCGTTGGAGTTAGTTTTGCAATGCTTTGGAAGTTGGTTTCTGTGAGTTGGGAAAGCCCAAAGAATATCTCCATTCTTTTATGGATGAATCGTTCTTTTCTTATGTATATGTGTTGGATAAGATAGACACTCCTAATGGGAATTTATCATCTCACATCATAGCTACAATATCTAAAAGCTTGTTTTAAACTGTAATGGACATTCTTTGACTGGTGCATTGTTTAACAAGCACTTTTACTTTACTAAGGCCACTTGTCATTGGTGATGTTTTAGATCAATTAAAGCTCGATAGTATTTGCAGAAATAATTAATAGAAGAGACTTAATAGTGTCCCTCCGCCTTAGACATCGTTAAGTTTGTTTTTGTTAGATGCTTAGTAGATTCTAGATACTATGTTGTTTTGGTTTTTCAGATGATACATTGACATCCTGGTTATTTGATTATGTTGGTTCGATGATACTGTGATAGTTTCATTCATGATATAGCTTATTGGTTATGATTATTGCTTATGTTATCATGTTGATATGATTGATTTTGCTCGTTTGTGTCGGTGGATAAGACAGTGTAGCATTACTCATTCGTGAGTACCCTGCTACGCTGCAATTCTTATTCACGGTGTGTTTTCTAACATGAAATTATATATATATATACATGTTTTTAACCTTGATGTTTTCCTGCAGACACAGGTACCGGGTAACAGCTCCACCTGCTTGTCAGGTCTGAGTGTACCCTAATCCATTATAAATATGTTGTCGGAGGTATTGACAGGTCCGTTTTAACCATCGTTCGTTTTCGAACGAGTATCTCTGTGTTTCCCCGTGTAGCCCAATTTGTCTTGTCATGTTTAAATATATATTGTTTTGTGTTTGCGTATTTAATATCGATTTTATTAAAGGTTTATTTATGTTTATGTCAACATTTGTGATTTAATTTATTAAGTTAAATTTAAATATGTTGTTGAATTTATCAGTGAAAGTTAATTCTTCGCAATGTTTTAATTAAAATAATATTATTGCTGATTTAATTGTGCAAATTGAATTGTGTGAAATAGATATTTTTAAAACAAGATATTTTCGATGAGATAAGAATCTCTGATTATCAGTTAAAGGTCTGTTATGATATTTTAGAAGAATTAGTTGAACTGAATGAGTTATTTACAATGCAAATTGATTTGCCAGTTAAGTTTTGTGATTGAAAGTGGAATTGCATGAATTTATATTTTTTGAGATTTTGGGGATTGTGCATACATTCACGGGAAGAATTTTACAGCAGCAGCTTTTAGCAAATTTCAGCATAGAAATTGTTTCAGAAGAGTTTTCTTTAAGATTTTATTTTGAAGCGTAATTCGGAAGCTGGAATCATTGCAAATTTCTTCATTGGAATCTGGTGATTTGATTGGGGTTTGACAAAAGTTTCGAAAGATCGTTTATCAGTCAGTTTTCAAGATTTAACAGGTTCTCTTCTTGAATTCTCTTTCTTGTGTTTGAATTCTGAAAATCTATTGTAGGAATCATTGTTTTGAAAGGAAATTGTTTTACTGATCCTGCACAAACAGCAAGGAAACAAATTAGAAAAGTAATTAAACTTTAAGCAGAAAGAAATAAAATTTCCTATACGCATTAGAAAACCAGAGAACTCATAGAATATTACTTGAAGGTTCTTAGCCTGTGATTTAATGTATTCTGTCCATCAAATTTTAGCGCAACTTCTTCTTAAGCTATGTATTTAATCTGATAAAGATTGTCAGGATAGAAGGAGGAATCTTGTTATAGTTTTTCCTGATATAGTGTATGTGCACAGATTTAATCTTGAGGTAAAATCTGTAGTTTATAGTATTTAACTTGCATCATGCCTTTCTTCCTTCACTAGCGTATTTAGCAAGGAAAATGATCTGTTTATAGAGATAGTGAAGCCACTTTAATTTTTTTTTTTGTTTTACCATAGTAAACCTACTTCCTATTAATTCTTAAGCTGAACATAGCCCATCCTTTTATGAGATTTAATATCAAAGCCATAATAGAATTTTATTTTGTGATATTATTATCCCTAAACCTCAAATCTGCACCCTAAGCAATTATACATCACTTATACTACCAGACGGCTGAGTTTCTTCCTAAAACTTAGACTTTGGATGTGGATTATTCTCCTGTAGATGAGTAATCTAACTTGAAGATTTATATCGCTGGTTTTTTTTTTAAAACAATCTATTCCTTATGTCTACGCGTTAATTCTTTTAAAGTCTCTATATTTTTACTTTAAAATTGACTCTCTTATTTTGATGGAAGGATTTATAAATTATTAATACAGATCTCTCTGACAGAAATTGCGCACAGTCTTTTTCTGATAATATTTACTGATTAAATTTGAACAGAAAATTGAATTGAGAAAATGTTGTCCTTTCTGCGTCTTACATTTAGATTATAAGTTTCGTATGCATTTAGTATAAAAGATTGGCGTATCTCCTGTGTATGGCGTGGGAATTTTCCATATCAATAGTGAGTACGCTTTGATGAAGTGAATGGTATGCGAAATCAGCATCGTTATCTTTTTTTCTTGTACATGCATCTGAAACTCTTCTTCTTTCTTTAATCACTGTCTCTGAAATTAAAGATTAAATGTTAGTGTGTTTTCAAATATATGGCTGGAGTAATCTTTTTCTTTAAATTTGTACATGCTTCTTGGAAAGATCCTACAGTTGATGTATTTTTTTAAACTGTTTACTCTTAGTCATGTACGAACTCTTTCTCTTTGCATGTAATAGTTGGGGAAAGTCTATTGAATAGATAACTATCCGAAAGATTCTTACTGAATGTAAATAATAGTTAAGTGGAGTCCTTAAAGACAAAGAAAAGATATTTAAGATTTTAAGATCTATGTGTATTAAATATTTGATATAACAGTGCGTTGAGTTGTATATATTAAATGATTGAATGACCTTTATGTAAAGATTATACATTACCTTTATTAAAATGTAATTAAATACTTTATTTTTAAATTGTATGAAGTATATATATTAATATTCTTAGTTTGTTTATTAAGAATTTCCAATTCCTTGAGTTAATTGAAAATTATTAGATGTATATGTATTATAATGTGGATGATGATATCTTCAATTTATTAAGAACTTAAGAAGTGAATTTGTGTTGATAAGATTTTAAATTTTCCAATTTATGAAGATTGAAAATATGAATTACGGAATTGTGTTCTAGCAATAAATGAGTGTATTTACATGGTGATTTAGAGGTGTGTTTTATTTTCTCTACACCGAGACTAGAAAAGTGAATATCAAATCGACAAGTTTATTACACTTTTATTTTGTTGTTTTGTTTATCGTGTTTGCTTTCTTGGGGGTATAGCTTTTATATTTTAATGTTGACCTAAGAGACTTCTTTGAGACTATGGTCTGTATGTACTGGAAGATGTAAACCTTTGAGGTTGTGAATTTTATGCTTGATAGCTACCCCTAGATTGAATTTATGTTGAGTCATGTTATAGAGGGAGTGGCTTGCGTTAGGGGCCGAAATCCTATAGTGATTGTCTGGGTAACCTAACGTAAGTGTGTTAATTAAGTGATAACCTAACTAATATTTTAGGGGTTGGGTAGTTCTAAACACTAAATTAGATAATGGTATGCCTCGCCTACTTCTTAACGCTCGTTTAGGTTGGGAAAAGGCTGAGAAGGCCTGGAATGGCAAGTCGCCATCTTGTCCTCTTGAAAGATGTAACGACGCTGCATTAGTCTGCGTAGGGGCCGGGAATCGGTAGAGACTGCCAGGGTAACTCTTGGTGAGGGCCAGTAGTCTAGGAAGATTCACCAGGGTAACCTATCCCGACAATGCGATGACACTCTCTTAGTCTATATCATGATGGTGTTCTTTTGTTGAGATTTCATTTTAATGTGACTTGATACTGTGATTTCATGTGTTTTTGATTTGTAAACGTTATGTCGTATTGTGAATTGTAAACCCCGTATACGTGATGTTCTGTTTGCTTTGTTTGTGGACCTGTCAGTATCTCCTAGCACGGAGGGAGTGGGCCTTTGGGTTCCACGTGGTCGGGAGGTAACCGTGCTACACCTATCTTATAATTTTCTTGCAGATGATCCTAAGCTCGCAGCAGATTCCAGTTACTATTTTGTTCGTGACTGAGGATGCAGAGCTTGTTCGTGGATTATGTACCAGATCCCTTTTGAACACTTAATGTTTTGTAAACTTACCTCTTGTGTAAGAGAGTACAGATTGTACCATCTTTGATGTATGGAGATTCCTTGAAATCTCGTTTTATGTAAAATGGACATTTGAGATATTTTATCGTATGTAAATTTATAATTGGATCTTACATGAAATCAAATTTGTACTTTTGATTGATTATCAATGTGATTAGTTTACTTATTAAAATTATGTAACAACGTCTTAGATACCTTATAACAATATGTAAAGACATAAAAAAAAAAAATATATTCTGTTAACTTTGTACTTGCACTTTGTTATATTGTAACTAAGTCGGGGCGTTACAGATTGGTATCAGAGCCAAGTTCTAACACTGGGTGCTCTGGTTAAATGAGCCCATTAGGTTGTTTAGTACGTTAGACTTGGTTGTTGTGTTTTCCATTTGCTTTGTTTGTCTTATAACAAGACTTGTCTTGGTTTGTGTGTAGGATCATGCCTAGGTGTCGTGTTAGAGGTCGTGGTCGAGGCCGAGGTGGTGGCGTGGGCCAAGCCGCCAGGTTACTCCCCCTCCGAGCCCTCATCAGAGTGATCAGGCAGAACATTTGGGTCCGCAGTTGGATCAGGGTAATGAGGCACAGGTTCCAGAACAGTCAGTGGTAGAGGGGTCACAGTTACGCCCTTTACTTGAGGAGGTCCTAGCTCGACTTGGACCTAGACAGGAAGTGGTACAGGAAGTGAATAGAGAACGTGATAGATCTCCGAGGAGAGTTGATGATTCAGTGCAGCAGGATGCTATTATTGCAGGTCACATGCGAGATTTGTTGAGGGCACGCCCTCCTACATTTGATGGATCTGGTGGAGGTTTAGAGGCAGAGACTTGGTTGCTTGATTTGGGACGATGCTTTGCAATGCATCCTTATGGCAGCAATACTCGTGCTCGTTGCGCCATAATGCATCTTAGAGGCTTTGCCTCTACTTGGTGGTGATTGGAGGAGCAGAAGCTCCATCTAGAGATTGGTGCGGTCTCATGGGATATGTTCCTGGAGAGGTTCAGAGCACGTTTTCTGTCCGAGCATTGGAGGCAGCGACGTGCGAACGAGTTTCATGATCTTCGTCAGATGGCTATGTCCGTGGAACAGTTTGAGCGCAGTTTTATGAGCTCAAGCAGTATGCAGGGATTATGGATGATGAGGCAATGTTAGTGCAACACTTCATCAGGGGCTTAAACGCCCGTATTAGCGGTGGAGTCAGAGTCTTCGAGCCGAAGACTATGGAGGTTGCTGTGGAGAAGGCACGGATAGTGGAAGAGAACCTCGCTATGGCTTTGGGTGGACACACTGGAGTACAGATAGGCAGTGCTCCTGTTTCTGGTTTTGGTCAGCGTGGTGGTCAGTATCAGACAGGTGGTTCCTCTAGGAATCAACAGGCACCCGCTAAGGGTGGACAACAACAACGCAATCAACAAAAGAATAAAAATCCACAGAACCAACAAAGTAATAATTCTCAATCAGGAAGGAACCGCAATTGGTGGCGCAATAAGCGCAATCAGCAGAACCAGCCAATTCAGAGTGCTCAGTCGACAGTGAGTCGAGGTAGTTATCAGCAATCCAATGCACCTTCGGGTGGCAGAGGATTTGGCAGAGGCACTGGATGTTTCTCTTGTGGACAGCAGGGACATATTGCTAGGCAGTGTCCTATGCGAGGTACGTCAGGTTATGGACAGCGACCGGCAGCATCAGAGCCGACAGTTGGTGATGTAGGTCGTACTCATACAGTGTTTGCTGCGGTAAATAACCGCCAAGCGGATCATCAGAACACAGTGGTTGAATCTTCAGGTCAGTTACAGGGTATTGATGTTAATATTCTTTTTGATTCTGGTGCTACAGATTCTTTTATTTCACCTTCTATAGTTGAGCGTTGTGGACTTGTGGCCGTAAAGCAAGGCGATAGGTGGCAGGTGGAATTTGCTTCTGGGGCTAAAGTAGCAGTTGAATCCCTTGTCCGCAATTGTGGACTTAGAATTGGATCATTGACTACTTCCGTAGATCTTCGAGTCACACCTTTAGGGTCATATGACATTGTTTTGGGAATGGATTGGTTAGGAACTCATCATGCAGTGATTGACTGTCGTCAGAAGACAGTACGTTGCATTAATGATGATGGTACAGAGGTTGAGATAGTTGGTGTTCAGAGACCCATCTCTTTGCGGATAATTTCTGCTATGCAGTTGAAGAGATGCCTTCGTCAGGGATGTCAGTTGTTTGCAACAACGGTGAGTGACTTGGATTCTGGTGAAAGTCAGGAGATATCACTTGATGATCACCCCATTCTTAGGGAATTCGCTGATGTTTTTCCTAGTGATATTCCTGGTATGCCACCGAAGCGTGACATAGACTTCAGAGTTGATTTAGTTCCTGGAGCAGAACCCATCTCTCGTGCTCCATATAGAATGACTACACAGGAATTGGAGGAGCTTCGTATTCAGTTGGAGGAACTCTTGTCAAAGGGTTTCATTCGTCCGAGTGTTTCCCCTTGGGGAGCACCTGTTATCTTCGTGAAGAAGAAGGATGGATCTCTCAGATTGTGCATTGACTATCGTCAATTGAATAAGGTAACGATAAAGAACAGGTATCCATTACCTAGAATTGACGACCTTTTTGATCAGATCAAGGGAGCAACTGTATTCTCTAAGATTGATTTGAAATCTGGTTACCATCAGTTGCGAATTGCAGAAGCTGATATTCATAAGACGGCATTCCGAACTCGATACGGACACTATGAGTTCACAGTGGTACCGTTTGGGTTAACGAATGCACCATCAGTGTTCATGAGTCTGATGAATGGTGTGTTTCGCACCTATCTTGATCGATTTGTTCTCGTGTTTCTCGATGATATTTTGATTTATTCGAGAAATATGCAGGAACATGAAGAGCATTTGAGGCAAGTTCTACAGTGTTTGAGGGAGAACCAATTGTTTGGAAATTTGAAGAAATGTGAATTCTTCCAAACTGAGGTGAAATACCTTGGACATGTGATTTCTGGAGAGGGAATAGCTGTGGATCCTGCAAAGATTCAAGCTATCATTGATTGGCCTGTACCTAAAAATGTTTCTGAGGTTCGTAGTTTCATGGGTCTTGCTGGTTATTACAGACGATTTGTTCAGGGGTTTTCTAGGATTGGACACCCCATTACTTCTCTTCAGAGGAAAGGGAAGAAATTCATTTGGACAGATCAATGTCAATTGGCTTTTCAGATACTTAAGGATAAGCTGACTAGTGCACCTATCTTAGCAGTTCCTGATCCTGCTAAAGATTTTGTTGTTTGCACGGATGCTTCTTTGGAAGGTTTAGGAGCTGTATTGATGCAGGATGGACGAGTGATTGCTTATGAGTCTCGCAAACTCAAGGATCACGAACAGAATTACCCCACACATGATTTAGAGCTCGCTGCAGTTGTTCATGCTCTAGTTCGTTGGAGACATTTCTTGTTAGGGCATCGTTTTGAACTTCATTGTGATCACCGCAGTCTGCAGTATATATTTACACAGCCTAATCTGAATGCTAGGCAGAGATGGTGGATGGAGTTCCTTTGCGAATATGATTTTGAGGTGAAATATGTTCAGGGTAAGGAGAATGTTGTGGCAGACGCCCTTAGTCGGCGAAGACATGAGATTTCAGCTGTGACACTTGGAGTTGAGTTGAGGAGTCAGATATTGGCCGCTCTTCCTTCTGATAGATTATATCAGGAAGTGAAGATGGAAATTGATTCAAATAGACCCTTGGAGGGAAGGTTTTCAGGATATGCAATTGAGATAGATGGTTTGTTGCGACATCTGGGTCGTATATATGTACCACCTACTGAGAATCTTCGCACTCTTATTTTGACAGAGGCACATCGAGCTCCTTACTCAGCACATCCTGGAGTTAAGAAGATGTATGCAGATCTTCGACAGTTATATTTTTGGCCTGGTATGAAGCGTGACATTGCTGATTTTGTATCGAGGTGCCTTGAATGCCAGAGAGTCAAAGCGGAGCATCAACATCCCGCTGGTTTGTTACAGCCACATCTCGTTCCTGAGTGGAAATGGGATGTAATATTAGTGGATTTTATTGTTGGATTACCCATGTCATCGCGTCGACATGATGCCATCATGGTTACTGTTGACAGATTGACAAAGGTAGCTCATTTTTCACCAGTTCGATCATCTTACAATGCTTCCTCTGTGGCCAGAATTTTCATGGAGGATATAGTACGATTGCATGGGATTCCACGTAGAATCATTTCAGATAGGGATCCTGTATTTACATCAGCTTTATGGACATCATTACAGCATGCTTTAGGTACGCAGTTGAATTTCAGTTCAGCTTATCATCCTGAGACTGATGGTCAGACAGAGAGAGTCAATCAGATTCTCGAAGATATGCTTAGAATGTATGTGATGGATCGACAGTCTCATTGGGAGGACTATTTATACTTAGTGGAATTCGCCTATAACAATGGTTATCAGAGTTCCATAGGTATGCCTCCATTCCAGGCACAATATGGACGTCCTTGTCATACACCATTGAGTTGGGATCGACTTGAGGATAGAGTTCTACTTGGTCCTGAGATGCTTCGTGATATGGAGCAATAGGTGGATCGTATTAGAGAGCACTTGGTAGCAGCACAGGATAGACAGAAGAAGTATGCCGATGCGCATAGGGTGGATAGACAATTTGCAGTTGGAGACAGGGTTTTTCTTCGAGTTCGTCCGCGCAAGAGTCCAATCCGTTATGGAAAAGGCTCTAAGCTTGCACCTCATTTTGTGGGACCATTCGAGATTCTTGAGAGGATTGGTCCTGTGGCGTATTGACTTGCTTTACCACCCAGTCTATCACGTATTCATGATGTCTTTCATGTATCTGTTCTTCGACCTTATCATCCTGACATTTCACATGTACTTGATTGGAATGCATTACAGGTAGAGGACGGGCAGCTGGCTTTGGAGCCCGTGGGCATTCTTCAGCGTCGGAAGCTCACCCTCAGGGGTCGAGACGTTGATCAGGTGAGGGTCCAATGGGATCCTAGCGATGAGGCATCAGCCACTTGGGAGGATGCGACACGTATGCATGAGCTTTATCCATATTTGTTTGCAGGCTTCCAGGAGTAAGCCTTATCCTAGGGGGGAGGATGTAGTGTCCCTCCAGTTTAGACATACTATTAAGTTTGATTCTGTTTGTTAGATGCTTAGTAGATTCTGGATACTATGTTGTTTTGATTTTTCAGATGATACATTGACATCCTAGTTATTTGGATTATGTTGGTTCGATGATACTGTGATAGTTTCATTCATGATATAGCTTGTTGGTTATGATTATTGCTTATGTTATCATGTTGATATGATTGATTTTGCTC
>VDFB02102674.1:0-25309 GCA_007258455.2 Sequoia sempervirens | reverse complement strand
ACTAGATAACCATGTCAATTTTCTTAGATAAGAATGGAGGCATGGGAAACAGTGGTGATCACGAAATACAACAATGTGATATTAATTATCCAGGGCTAAACACAACAAACTAAGTCCACAATGGGATTCAAGGAAAAGTCAAGTTTAGAGGGCCAAATGTCCTTAATGATAGAAATAAGAGAAAATAGAATACAACTAACAATGAGGAGGAAATCAAAATTAAAGCTTCTACTATTCTAATGTTAGGGGAGAAAAACTTGCACTCTATTGATAATGGTAGATTAAAGCCTTTCAACTTTGTAAGAACCATTGGAAAATGAAATATTGGTGCTTAAAAAATATTGTGTAGAAAGGAAAAACCAATTAGAGGATGGAGCGGATAGGTGACACCACTTACTTATATTTAGGCTTTTCTTGATTTTTTCGGGTGATTTTTCTGATTTCATTTCTATCCTATAATATATTAAATGGATTGTAATATTGTATAATTATTTTATTTGATAGCATCTATTTAGATCCCACTAACAAATCAAAAGAAAATAACAGAAGTTGTTTTTCAATTACCATTTTATAGTTCAAATAGATAATTGTAGTGTAGAGGCCACCTTGAGGTTTGAGGTTGCAATTTTATTATAGGGTCCTAACACACAAAAAAAATGTTCACAAAGAACAATTGAATGATAATTCATTTTCCATTTGGCATCTAATTGAAACAATTATGACAAACAAAATGACTTTTAAATAGCAAATTAAATGATGGAGAAAAAATTAACCTATAGAATGTGGAAGCTACCATTAAAAAGGTAATTGTCATGTTTTTTTTTAGAGGTACTACCCAAATGCAATTTAAGGGCTTGTAGTTGTGGTTATACCATGAAAAAAGGGGTCCATAAATAGCTGATCCACCTACATCTCTACCCCATTGGTGATCACTTTGCACAATGCTTCCTCTTGTACTCTCTGCACATTGCTATCACATTCCATGAATCCACCAATACGGGTTCTCGCTAAATGCATGAGACTAACAACTCCCTCAATTTTTTGGGCAATTTCTTGGCAATCAAAATTATCTCCATTGCTACTGCTAGATGATTTTCCTCCTTTTCTTCCAATAAGGTGTTCATGATTGGTGATTAAATCAACAATCCAAGTATTGAGGGATAATGGTGAAGGAAGTTGGTGGAATAAAAACCTAAGATTTGCACATAAATCAAAGGTTGAGGTGGGAGGGAGTTGATAGGCATTGCTAATAAGATGGCATTCTCATCTATGCAAGTGAGTGTCAATGTTTGCATCTTTGCATTGTTGAAAATAGTATATTATAGAGCATCCACATTGAGTTGTGCATGGATATCACACATTATCTCTGAAAATGTATAATGCGTTGAGGTGAAAAGATGCCAAAAGATGCCTAAATATTACACGTTCTCTAGCATCGAAATTTGCATGCACCTATCATTCAACCAATCTAAATTCAATAAAATTGAACATTCATAATAAACAGTTAACAGTTTAGAAAGTTGTTTATAATAAACATTGAAAAATAATTTTCCACGATAGAATTGGAAAATTTGTTTGGCTGTTCAACTATACATTAATAACGGTTTAATGTTAAATCCTCCACTATAGTTCCATGACAAGAACTAGTAATCTAAATTTAAAAGCTTGAGCAATGTAAAATAAAAAATAAATAAATTGCAAACATATAAAATTGACTTATAAATTTATTTTTTATTAAATACTAAAAATTAATTTTCTATTCTAATATTATAATTTGAATATTAAAATAACAGTATTTTACTTTTAATAAAAAAATTAAATGCATTACATGTAGTGCTTGAAATGAAGAATTGTTCATATTTTTTTCCTTCATTAATACAAAATTTCATCTAAAAATATTTTTCTAAATTAAAACACAGTTTTGAAACATATACATTGAGCAAAATTTTATCTAAAACGATATATGAAGAATTAACCATATGTGAGGTGCTAACAGTAACATTGCATCACTTATCAACAATATATGAGTTGTTGCAATTGTTCTACTGTTACCAAATATTTTGAACCCCGAGTTAGTGTATCACTTATCAACAATTAACATATTCTGCAGGGTTCATAAATCCCATAGAGAAAATATACACAGATTGAAACAATATAAATAGTATTGTTTTTGAAATTCTTGAAATATATCTCATGCCTGAACAGAATTTCCGTGCAGTTGAAACATTCTCACCTTGGAAAAAAATCGTACTCGCATTTGAAAGGCTGAAAAAATCTTGTCGATCTTCAAATCAAACATAACTTCAGTAGCCCTAAAACCCCGATATTCAGATCTCCTTTTGCTTACTGTAAATAGATTGAAGCAGCAAAATAAAAAATAAGCAATTTGCAATCATATAAGATACTTATAATTGTATTTTTTATTTACTATTAAATATTTTTTTTTTATTCTAATATCTTAATTTGAATATTAAAACAATAGTAGTATTTTATTCTTTATTAAAAAATATTAAAATATTCTTTCTTTCTATAATTCATTTACATGAGGGGGCCCTAGCTGGAGTTGGCTATTAATTGGTTGCTTCTGGCGGTCCGCGAGTTCTAGTCCAGATCTGCAAAAATTGAAATACCGGGCGTCCGCCGTCACCTTGATCCGTTAAAAAGTTTACCATCGCCTGCGGTTATAAGTCAGCTACGGAAGTTCGATCAAAATAAAAATAAAAATAATGCATTTACATGCAGATTTAGCTTTCACTTATAGAAAAACCTCAAACTTTCACGTAGCGAAATAGTTGTCTACTAGTAGTTGCACAAAAACGTATTACCTTGGATTAATGCGATAAGTGATTAGGATGAAAAGCTTATCGTACCAAGTCGTCCCATGAGTGTAAGGATCCCAAGTACGTTACAATGATCACGGCTAAAATGGACAATGGACTTTTTGTACATGTGGTAAAAAGACTGGAAAAGATCCCCTTTTCGGAAGCTCTGGCTTAGTCTGATTTCACCATTGCTTAAATGTAGTAAAAAAGTCTTCCAAAAAATGATTATTGAAAGAATATTTTTGCCACACAACGCATAACTACAAACTAAGTGGTGCTTATAACCGAAAGAGTATAGATGAGTGATCATTATCTCTCTCACACACTCTGCTTTTGAAAGTTTTTCTTGGAGTGAGAAGCATGTTTCCCTTAACTCAGCTATGGTCATTTGCAGCTCTTTTTCCTTTTTCTTCATTCCATCCTCTGATCATGCATAAAATAGTAAAATTACCACATCCAACCAAATGAAAAATATATCAAGAAAAGTCTGGATCTACAAAAAGAAGCTAAAAAGATAAGGAAATTGGCAGGGCCTCTAAATCTCCAAAAGAAAAAAAGGAAAAAAGAAACCTGCTTCTTTGCGCTCTGTTTTCTCAGTTAGCAGATCCTTTTGCAGCTGCTCCTTCTCTGTAACATAACGTTCTTCCAGCTCCTGAAACCAGCGAATGCAAGCACGGAGTTTCTTGATGTACTTTGCCATTTGTTCGCATTTTCCCTGTTTAAACCACAGACCATTACAAACCCCTTCCTACGAACTCTTTGAGTCCGTAATAAAAAAAAGTTCAAAAATGGCTGAAAATAAGGTCAATGGGTGGTCATATTTACCCTATTAAAAGTACAAATTATTACAATGCAGTCTATGTGCATTCTTCGAGGTCTTAAATTTTAGTCGAGCAAAAGTTGAAAATAAGCTTGACAAATGTCATCATTTCCCTTATTTAAACTGAAGAATGTTACAATCCATTCCCCACTATATTTTGGAGCCCTAATTAAACATTAAAAAGTTGAAAACTGCCGAAAGTAACCTTGACAATTTTGGGACACATATCTGGAATCAATTACATTAAAAGTAGCTAAAAATTAACTTTGATAATTAATAACTATTCACATTTGCAATGATTGGACCTCAAATCATGATGATCTGATCCCTGCATCCTCAAGGGCCTTAATCAAACAAATAATAGCTAAAAGTAGCTGAAGCCTGAAATTAAACTCCATTGATGTTCAAATTTACCTTATTTAAAATTTAAAACACATACCACCATAATCTAACCCCTATCATACATTTTCTAAGTTTCTTGTGCCTTGAACAAATGATGCAAATACCTGGAAACAAGGTCAACAGTAGTTCACAATTGGCATATTTAAACTACAACCGTTGCAATTCAATTCTTACATAACCTGTAAGTAAGTCCCCAGTCAAACAATTAATAGCTAAAACCAGCTGAAAATAATCTTTATAATTTTTGGTTTTTCCTACTTGAAACTATATAAAATTGCAATACAATTCCTACACAGTCTTTCAGACATTAACTAAAAGATAGCTTAAAACAGCTAAAATTGCGGTCAAAAAATGCTACATTGCCTAATTAGATGACAGACCATCATAATCCATCCCCTCCAAATTGTTTGATGCCTTAATAAAAAAAAACAACAGAAGATAAGTTTGATAGGAGTTCACATTTGCCTGGTTTAAACCACTTATCATCACAATATCAAAGCTCTGCACATTCCTCGATATCTAAACAAAACAATAGCTAAAAACAAGCTCTAAAAGTGCTTACTATTCACTTCTGCATAAACTAGGAACTGCTACAATCTAATATTAGAGGTTCTTTGAAGACATGGTTGGAAGCTCAAAACAAGCTCAACAGTTTTTCACATTTTCCATGCAAATCATCACAACCCAATCCATACACATTATTCAAGACGTAAATGCAACAAGAAAAATCTGAAAATAGGTGAGGATAAGTTCAATAATAATGCACATACGACTTGTTTAACCAACATACCATCACAATTCAAATCCTATGAATTCTTGGACATCTAAATGAAACCATAGCAGAAATAAGCTCTATAAGTGTTCACAATTTTCCCTGCTTAAACTACAAACCCCTACACATTCTTGACGATCTAAACGAGACAAGAGCTAAAAAAAAGCTCTATAATATTTCACAATTTGCTCTGCATAAAGTACAAATAGCCATTCTAATCCATAAGCATTCTTTAAGGACTTAATCAAACAAGAAACAAGCTTCACAATTGTTCACATTTTCCCTCTTTAAACCACTGTCTATTCTCTAAACTTAATCAAACAAGAAACGGCCAAAAACAAGCTTCACATTTGTTCACATTTTCCCAGTTTAAACCACAGTCTACTCTCTAAACATTCTACAATGCTTACTTTATGAAATCGTGGGCAGAGTGCAGTAGAAACCTTCCTATTTCGAAACCCCCCCTCCACATTAGGACAATGTTCAAAGAAGAACACAAGACGGACGGTGGGGATATCTTAGGAGGCCCATCAAGGGATTAACGAGGTGCAAATTTACAATTTTATGCGAGACGACACAAAAGGAATTAGTTCTACCAATCCACATAAGCATGAAAATAGCATCCGGAAACTGGTGGATCAGAAAACAGAGAGTGTATAGAAAACGCTTTTGTTTTACAGGAAAGAGAATTGCAGCTTTCAAAGAGCGAACGACAGCATCTACTTATTTTTTGTAGTGGCCTCACAGTTCTGGAGATGCGTAATCAAAGCTCGGGAGATCCCAGAGGAAGAGACCGTTTATTTCTGTGTGCTGGCTGACTGCAGAGGTCGTGTGAAACCGCCTCTGCCTCCAACATATTTTGGAATCTGCTTGATTTGGTGTGTGGCCAAAAATCCAGCCGAGAAACTGATGAAGGAGGACATCTGCTTCACTGCTGGTGTCATCGAGGAGTCTGTCTGCTGATGGAACAGGGGAGCAGTAAAAAACAAAGAGATAAATAGAGACAATGCACACAAAAACATAAGAGGAAACAGATGCAAAACTATATTGATCAGATAAAATATTGCATTTGCAGATAGCTAACTGAGCTTCGACTCATATATTTAAACATCATTACATTTTGTTGTTTCACATCCTCTTACTGCTCTGATACCACATGTTAAAACAGGGAGCAGGAGAAAAAACACACATAAACAGAGACATAAAAAAATATAACACAGAAATCTGCACCATGTGCTACAGCACTGCAACTCTATTTATCAATTTCATCAAACATTACATTTGATTCGAATGCTTCAGCATTCAGCGTTTCTACCTCATGATTTTCTGATCATTCAACACTAACATAACCTGTTACATGTGCCTCATTTATGGAGGTCTTAAGAACAATCTAGAACCTCCTAAGGAGATGGAACAACAATATAAAATTATGTTTTATGTCGCCCACAATCCTTGTGAAGCAAGCTAATGGTACGGTGGACAGACTGGAGGAGTTGATAAAAAATACATTCAAATCTTGCTGAGATTTGCTTTCAATGATATCTTAAATGTTGCAGATATAATATGCATACGGAGTATTTGAAACATGACAGGTTAGGCAGAGGGTAGAGAGACATCATGCACCAAAAAACAAGGGGACGGGCTATTCCTTCCTATTTTTTATCGAGTGGCGGTTCACCGTGGAAAAATCTCCGGTGGGTTCCACGTAAAATATCTCGGCTAAAAATAAACCACGATGTTAATAGTGGAGGACAAAATTGTTCTCATTTTTACCAAAAAAATAAAAAGGTCATAACAGATAGAGCACACTTCATTAAGGGTGGTTTTTTCAAAATCTAAATTCATATGAATGTACATTGATAGAGAACAATAAGAAATTATTACTTTGAAAAAAAAAAAATTATGCATATCCTATAGTTCTTAAGATTCATCTATATTTCCACATTTTGAATGCATGTATTTTAGTGCATGTTCTTAATTATATTTTGGGTCCTAAACTTATAAATTATTTTCATTAGTTGGCCCCCAAATTTCAATATGGATGTCCATCAAAGATTAGATTTATCTTTGTAATTTTCAATATGTAAATTTTTGGTCAAAATTTGAAGTATGAGTCATTCAATGGTGATGTTTATTTTTGTTTGGGCTGAAAATTATTAATCAAATTCCAAAGTTTCCTTTTAAGGCTAGTAATTTTGTATCCTTTTAATGGTTCTTTGTAGGTTTCCAAAGTAATTGAACTTCAATATCAAAATATCCTATTGTATGTTGCCCTCCACAATTCAAAATGAATGAAGACTTGAGCTTAGGCTTGGCTCAAGAAATTTCATGTGGTGTGAAATATTTATTATAATGCAAGGATTGAAACTAATATTGGTTAAGTTAAACCCACATATATCTCTTGCAAGATGTAAATTTATTATTCAAGTAAATTCCAAAGTTTAGTTCCCTACAGTTCAATTTGTTTGCATTAGATCAACTTTACTAGTGCTAGTTGTCAATTGAACTTCAAAACCTAGGCCTAACTGACCCAAATATATAGTTTGAGTTTTTTAGGTAGGTGTAAGGTCACCTAGCCCACTCCCTATAGTGCATCTAAGGAATGTGACAACTACGTTGTTGGCAAACTCCTAGCAACATGATCAAGGCGTAAAGGTATGATAAACACATGTATGAATTCTACAATCATAATAGATATGTTATGTTTCTCTATTATATTGGATAAGATATCAAATCTATAAATTAGAAGTTAATATTCCACATACATTCATGTAGAGTAAATATTCTTGATAGATTCTTCTATGCGTACCTTTTCACATTGATGCAAGATTTTTGTGAGATTCTCATATCTTTTGACGAATTTATTTCTTATCCATAATATTATATTAACTACCACTATTTATTGCTTAATATTTAATCATTTATTTTAATTATTCTTATGACTATCTGATTATTATAATTTAAATACTGCTATTTAATCAATTACTATTATAGTTTTAATTAATGAATGATTATTTGATTTGAAATTAACTTACTGTTTTACTTCACGCCACCTATGTGATGTGGTCGTTAATATTTTAATGGTTGCAATCTTGGGAATGCATGTCTAGTGAACTGTTGACCACACTCAAAGTCGTGGAGGTTAAGTAATAGTTTAACTCCATGCACCAGGTATCCTGCATGTTGTGGAGGGGAGGTTTCTGCATGTTTCGGATTTGCAACAACAATTAAGTGGTGATAAAAGCAAAAGAAGCACCATTCTCGAGGAGGCATTCCTTCTATTTCTACATCCTGCTCGATCTACTTCTTAATTATTTGCTTAGATTTTTTTCTAAAAGTAAGTGTTGAACATTGAAGTGTATCGATGGAACCGTTGATCAAAGCCGATAGTGAAGAGCGTTCGGTTGAATTGGACAGAGAACAACGGATTGAAGTGGGCGAAGAACATCCTCAACTTCAATGGATTGAAGTGGGCGAAAGAGAGTTACGAAATTTTTCTGTGGGTTTCGTAAGTTTGGTGATAGCATCGAATATCGCCCTCGTATTCATCGTGATGATCGTTTTGAAGGGTTCCCAGAAATCCATGATTTTTTTTATATATTTTGTCGGAGCCATTGCGGTTTTCGTCGATTCGATACTGGTTGTAATGGTCATTGTGTTTGAGAGGGCTTACCGAGTCCGTGGCAATGTTCCAGAAGATTTAGAGGCTTTGCAGACATCCAAGAATTTTAGCAGAAAGAGAATTATGTTAGTCAGCATGATGTTTTCGTGTAGCGCTCTGGCTGGATACTTCATTGTCAGTTTCCTTGTGCAGTAAATTATTTGTGCGGAACTAGGTTTGCTTATACTATGCTGTGGGATTTATAGTAGTTCGGTCCGGCTGGCAACTAATGTTTTTGCGATTTACAGTAGTTCGTTCTTGTTGAAGTTTGTGCACCTTCTATATACCAAGGTGAAATCTAATGTTTCTTAACAATTTGTTAAATGAGGCTTATAAAAATGATTGCTTGTTGCTATTTTTGTTTGGGGTGGGATAAGTTTAGAGTATATCGCTGGGCTAACTATATAGACGAGGAGAGGCTGTCGGCACCCTACCCATCTCTCCTGCTCTGAGCTTCGGCTTCTCTATATAGGGCATTTCATCATTACCTAGAATTGAGCAAAACACAAATATCAATTTGTCAAATCGATCCGGTTCTTTTCTGTTTAGTTTTTGGTATTTTAAACAAGTTTCTAGTTTTTTCATGTAGTCATTTGTATGGAGCTTAATCTGATTTTACAAAGGAAACCTCAATTTAATAGTTGATATACAAGAAAATTCTACAGTTTATATGGGATAAAAATTGAATTGTTTGTGATCTTTTTATTTAATAGTGAATATACACAGTTCATATGGAATAAAAACTGAAATATTTTTATTACATGGTTTTTGAGCATGTGCTGCAATCATTGCATGGAAATGTCAATTTAATTGTAAATATACAAGAACACTCTCATAGTTTATATGGGATAAAAATTGAACTGTTTGTAATATTTTCATTCATGAATATTTTTATTGCATGCTTTTTGAGCATGTGTCACAATCATTGCATGAAAAGATCAATTTAATAGTGAATATATAAGAAAACTTTCACACCTTATATGGAGTAAAAACTGAACTCTTGTAATGTTTTTATTTGTGAATATTTTCATTGCATATCTTTTGAACATGTACTGCAATCATTGCATGGAAGCGCCAATTTAACAGTGAATATACAATAAAAATCTCATAGTTTATATGGGATAAAAACCGACCTGTTTGTAATATTTTTATTGGTAAACATTTCTATTGCATGATTTTTGAGCATGTGTAGCAATCATTGCACTCCATGAGATGGCATTTCTTTGTGACATTGATTCAAATAGTTCACATGTTCTGCAAAACGATTCAAATAGTTCACATGTTCTGCAAAACTCGCAAATCTTATAGTGAAAATATACACAGGTTGTATTGTTTTCAAAATGCTTAAAATATATCCCAAACCATAGTCCACTTGTGATTGCTTTTGAAATGCTTATACATAACCAACTTGTCAGTCTGTGCTTGCGTTTGAAATGCTTGAAATATATCCCAACCCCTCTCTATATGTTTCATTTCTAGCAATTTTTCATTCATTAATGACTGCAAATTTTCTAGCCTGATTTACTAACCACCATATCCTATGGATAAAATGTTGTATAAAAACAATTAAACCACAAAATACAATGTATCTTCATGGAACAAAATGATGGAAACAAATGAAGCTTGTTCTGAATTTTTTGCAATAAGAGTGTGTCAAGCTTTTGCATGGTTCTCAATTAAATATATGAAGACAAATTCCAACCTTGCCCTCAATGAAGATATAGTTTTCATTGGCTAGTTTTGTTAAGCTATAGAGAAACAAGATAGGTCAGTGAGAACAAAATTGTTCTCACTCTCCAAAAATAAATAAATGAAGATCATAACAGATAGAGCACACATCATTAAGGACAGTTTTTCAGAATCTAAATTCATATAAATTTACCTTGATAGAGAAAAATAAGAAATTATAAATTTTTAAGCAATACATTACTAATGAACAAACAAATGTTATGCATATTGTGTAGTTCTTAAGATTTTTCTACAGTTCCACATTTTGTATGCACGTATTTTAGTGCAAGCAGGAAAGATGCTTGAAAATTTGAGAAATTTGGGTTTGATTCCAATTGCATTAGCATGGAAGTTCCTTTACCCTTTTAAAAGAAAGTCCATTTGGTGCATCTTCTATAATCAATGCGTATTTTAGTGCAAGCAGAAAGATGCTTGAAAATTTGAGAAATTTGGGTTTGATCCCAATTGCATTAGCATGGAAGTTCCTTTACCCTTTTAAAAGAAAGTCCATTTGGTGCATCTTCTATAATCAATGAAGGATGTTGGATGGCACAGAAGAAGTCATTGGGAACAAGTTAGAAACAATGGAATTGTTAACTAGAACTATAGGTATGCTTTAATTCAATTTTTATTTGTATTTTTTAAAATATGTCTTAATAATTTAGTAATGATTCAACAATTATGTATTAAAATGGCTTTATATTTTTCCCTTTTTTTTTTGGCAAAGGCTTCTGTTAAATAGTTATGCTTCTTTATATTTAATAGCATAGCAATAGTTTTAAACTCTAAGGAAAGACACAGTTGAGAAAATGCTCTTAAGGGTTGTTGGGTTTAAAATGTTCATAATTTGTTCAATAGTTTCCACCTTCACATGCATGGAAGATGGATTTAAAATGTTAATAATTTGTTCAAAGTTTCCACCTTCACATGCTTGGAAGATGTTTTTAAGAATTTTTGAGATGTGTTTTAGATTTGACATATACATTTTCATGAAATTTTAAAATGCCTTTGGTTGGTAATGTTTTAATTTTTACAATTTAAAAATATTATTAAACAAGGGCTGTGACCACTAGTTATTGATTGTAGAATGTATTTATTTCAGTTTTACATTTCAAGTATTCGATTAGTATCAAATGTCCCCACTTTAGAATTTGTAGTATTTTGGTCTAAATTGATGATGGTTCATAGAATAAATAGTAAAATTTTGAAGACTTACGACCTATACTAATTTAAATAGTAAAATTTTGAAGGCTTATGACCTATACTAATTTAAAGGTTGAAGCTTGCTTGAATATAAGAGTTTATAGCCCTTATTACTATTTGAAAGGCTAAAAAGGACTTTAACCCCACATTATCTCAAAGGATTCAAGTCTATTTAATTCATAAGACCATATAATCCAACTTAATTATTTATAGGTTAAGGAAATAAAACACTTCCTAACATATCTTTTTTGAGATAGATTAATTAATTACTATGATAAAAAAATTGGGAAAGATCACCATTCTAAAATTGAATACTCAAAATTTTAAATAATGAATGTGAGTACTTAACTTTAGGCCTGATGTAGAATATGACTTTGGTAAAGTATTTCTATGCTTGTCATACTTAAATGAGAAATAATGGATGGATGGATTGTTAAATTTTTGAGAATCAATTCAACTATTCTCAGTTTTAGCATTAACTATTGTTCAAATTGGTCAATATCAAAATATATTTTTCTGTTTGGCCTAAGAGGTAAACTAAATCCAGAAAGCTCACTTATTTTAAACAAGTTCCTAAATTTTTCACTGGTTTAAGATGTTAATGTTAAAAGAAGAGATATGTAGTCATCGGAAATGGCTATCCAGTCCCTAGAATGCACTTATGGGGATGGATGCCTATACATCATAATTGTTCTTCTTCTCATTTCTCAGCCAGTTCACTCACTGTGAAGTTTTTGTTCCTCAAACACTTAACTGCAGTTCGTAATTTCTCAGAAACTTAATCGAGACACAAAGAAAACTACAGTTTCTTGTGGAGAAAGCTTTCCTCATGGAAAAATCAAAGCTTTAAGAGTGCCCACGGCAATTTTAGTCTTCTTTATGTTTTTTCCTTTTTAATCTAGTGTTCTTGAGTTGTTCTCTTTAGGTGCTTAAGTTTTGTATGCTTTAATGTTTTTTTCTGTTTTAATCTCCTTAGGCATCCAGTTTCAACCTGTTTCCATCTTTTAACAGCCCCAATGAAGAAAAATCTAATAATCAACAACATCCCTTATATCACAGTAAAATTTTTTCTTCTTTATCTATTTCTTTCTTGTTTTCAATTTTTTATTCAAACTCTTTCTCAACCATAATATCATGAGCATTATGGAAGCTACTCTATTTTTTTTAAGAAATCTGCCTTGATCTTCTTCAACATAATTTATTTCGAAGATCAACAGTAAAATCAATTCTTTTCAGTTGTTATGCCTTTTCTGGTCCTTCTAGTTGCACAATTCACATTAAACCAAAGCCACAACATTATGTCAAATTGATAATCCAATGCCCCATGTTTCAGAGAGGAATTTCAAAACAAAATGTTAACCTAGAATTTTGCCTCAAAGATTTATTCATCCCTCCCAAAAATTTCTTACTAGATGCCCATTTTATTGGGCTACATGCTTGGAAATCTCCCTTAAGAAACTGTCTCTGTCTCCTTATATCTGATCCACACAAACAAAACAGCACAATTTTACATTTTATACTGCATTTATTTTAGAGCTAAACACATGGTCATCTTTTTATAGTTTGGAACTTTAACATAGACCATTCTCTCTAAAAGGATATGTTGATTTATGTTCTTTCTACATGCAATTTTTGTGCTTCATGTCTTAATGCTTTTCTCCATAGTAGCCATGTAAATTGACAAATATAAACACCCCTTATCAAAATACTATATCAAAATATGTTTTGAGAATGCACTCATTAAGAAAGGCATCAAGAGTAATAAAAAAATATAAAATTTGATGGTCACCTTTATCTGTCATAGAAAATTTTATGATGGTCTAGTCATTTAAATGTCTTTTATTTAACGTTTTAAGAAAAACATAAATTTGATAAAAAGATTTATGGATTCAACATTGTTGTTTATTTGGATACAAATAAATAGATACAGTTGAATCCAATTTTCTTTTTATCTAATTCTCACCAACTATGGAAAGATCATTCCTACTAAAATATAAATTGTCAAAAAAAATGTTTAATTTATGATTTTTTTATACAAAATCTTTTATAAATGCAATATTCTGAAAAATTAGAAAATAATGATAATTATTAGTAAGAAATATAAAAAATCTTAAATTTACTGTTAACAGAAGTTTTAAAATTCATATTAAAAACAAATCTTGTTAAAAATATTCTAAAAGTTAAAAATTATATTCTATTTTGAAAATATTCCAAATTAATATATATATATATATATATATATATATATATATATATATATATATATATATATATATCATATATATTAATATAAAAGAAAGTTTCTAAATTCATATTATAAAATATTCAAAAAAATAATAATTTATTCTATTTTTTTTATATATATAATAAATATTTGTGATGTCCCCTCTCTAGATAGTTCTTGGGAACAGTGTGTTAGCCCTTTATTGGACCCTTGTGGGCTAGTTGGATTGGTTAGAGGGTCAGTCCAGTACTTTCTAGAGAGTTTGATCGTTTTGGTTTTCAGAGCCCAGTGACTGGTTTATAGCAGGCATTGGCAGTGTAGGAGTCGACAGCTTCTAACGGCACAGGATTATATGGTGTTTTGAGTGAGTTATGGGTTTTTGAGTGATTTAAATATTAATTGATTTAATATTTAATTATAAATTCAAATTGACTTTATATTTTTAAATCACTTAAATATTCTCTAAAAGTGATTTAGTATTTTAATCACTTAAATGGATAAAGTACGCCCAAGTATTTAATTCATATACTATTGAAATGAATTAAATATTATTTAAAATATTTTAATATCCAAAAGTGGCGTATCTTTCTTGGGATTCGTGCCTTTGCATAAAAGGGCATTTCTGGCAATGAGAAACTCACCTTTTGATAATTTTGACTTTGCCTTGTGCTATTTCCTGTGCATTCTCCTATGATCAGGGTTTGAACAATTTATCCATTGGAGAACAATACCTCTTTAGTGTGGAGCACTCTTGAGATTGTGAAAGATCAATCGAATTAGTGCAGTTGAGAGCTTCATTCAGAGGTTCTACAGGCTTCAATCAGAGGTTTATTATTTGGTTTTCAATTCAAAAGAGGGTTTCTTCATTTGAGGTGTCCTCTCCAGCAATTCTTCAGCTTGCATCTTTGATTCCTCAGTAGTTGACTTGGGCCATACTTTTGCATTGGTAAATGAGCTTGTTCTAGAAAGGCGTGTGAAGGAAGTAGCTGAAACGCCTTCCTCTTGGCTCCCTTTTGTGCTTCTATCTTGGTGTCTACCTCTACCGGGGCATTGTATCTCATTTTGGAGTGGGAGAAGTTAGATCTGGTGCTTGGGCATGCTTATTTGCTTGTTTTCATCATTTCCGGCTGTCAAACTGGCTTATTTCTTTAATTAAATAATTGGAGATATTCTAGTATGTTTATCATTTGCAATCTATTTGTTACAGTTTAATAATGTCTTCTACATTGTCATTCTAAAGAAAATAGTGCAAATTTACATTTTATGAGCATTTATGCTATGCGCCCCTTCTCTTCTGTCTATCAAACTTTCTCTAAAAAACTAAATAACACTAAAAAGACTCAAGAAATATTGGGGTTTGAGTCGAGAGCCAGCAGGGCTCATCACAATATTATAGAATGATATATATTATAGATTAAAATACTATATTATATTTTTCCTATAATAAATTTTAAAGTTGTAATATACAGTCTAAAATTGAAAAAACAAGGAAATAGACCATCAAATTCAAGGCCCTGTCCAAATTAATTTTAGTGAAAATTTCATATGTAGTATCACCCACTTAGCATTGCATTTGGATATGTAAATTTCACACAAGTTATTTAAGGTAATAAAATTTCACAATATTATGGTTCTCAACAAGTAAATAGTGATTAATCTTTAAAAATAAAATTTAATGTTATTTCCAAGCATAGTGTAATGAATCTCATCATCTTAGATAAATCAATACTAATATAAGAAAACAAAATAATTTCTAAATCTTTTTAAAATTGGAAACATTATTGAACTATTTTGTTTACTATCTCAAGGGCTAATCCTTTATACAAAAAATAATAGATTGTCAAAATGGGAGGTTATCAAGTATTTGATCAAGTGGAAAAATATAGCTAGAAAACATGTAATATGAGAATGTGAAACAATATTTCAACTTCCTTTCTAAATTCAACCCTTCAAGGTCATAAACTCTATTTTTTCCATTGTAGACAATATTTTTCTTGCACATCTAGATTGTTATTTAAGTATATTCAACACATGTATTTGATGTTATATATGTATATTTATTCAATGGTTGTGTGATTGGTAGATGTAGCTTCTAATTCTTATATGTGTGAATTTGTAAAACACCATCCTTGCATGTATGTAGTCAAGTCATGTTCCTATTTTATGTTGTAGCTATTTTGGATTTTGGATGTTGTATGTAAAGTTTAATTTTTTTCATACTTTTTATGATTTTATTTGACTTAACATCATAGGTTTCACTTTAGGGTTTAAATATTATCATAATTTTTAGCTTTTAGATTTATGCTTTTTAATATTGCGCATCATCATTTTTAAGATTTTTTATATAGTGGTATTCCTATTAATTTCTATTTCATAGATATATATTTTTGGGCCTAGGCTTTATAAATTATTGTGTCATCAGTTTTGCTCACTGTACTCATCATTGGAAACATTTTATTGTTTTATCTTAGAACTATTTTCTTACCAATATTCTAATCTATAAAAAATTAAACATCATTCTTACACCTTTTTTCTTCTAGATAATTAGGATTTAAGGCAACCTCACAATTATATAGTTTTTTGAAACCTATACCACCCACCCTTGTGTATATAATTTAGAAACCTTGAAATTCCTCATGTTTATCAGTTTATCAACCAAAACAAACCCCAATTTCTCATAGTTTGAGCACTCATGTTCACCTATTTGATATAAGGAGTAAAACCCTTAAATGAAATCCCTTTGGTTCATGACACAACTTCATGTAGAGATTAAATTTATGGTGAAGGCTATGTATTGTTATGTTTTCTAATATATTTCAATATTTTTCTACACATTTTTTCAATGCAAATTTGCTCCACTATTTTAGTTGACTTCCAATTTTATATGTTTTTTTAATCTACTTTATTTTTTGTGGGTATTTTATATTTCATAAACATTTTTGTTGATATCTATCACAACATTTTTTATCTAAGCATTTCACATGAATATCTCTGTTGAGGTCATTTATATTGATTCTATAGAGGGTGTAGTCTAGTAGAGACCCCTCTATATTCTAGGTGTTTCCATGCCTAATTAGGATGTTCTACATAATTATGTAAATATCTTGAGGATCACATTTGATGACCTATTATTATTTTTGATTATTTGTCACCATATTGATTATAAAACTAAAAATTATTTCTAGTGATATTTTTAAAACATGCAATAATTCTTTGAGTAAGAATTAATTATTGAAGTAGATATGAATATGCAATGTCTCTTGTAACTTTTATTTACACAAATATGTGTCTATCTCTTTATATTAGATTGCTATGAATATTTCTCTCCTTTTTAAGTTATAATTATGTTTCCCAATCACATAGATACTTGTCATCATTCATTAAATTGCATTCTCTATGTTCCCTATTCGGTAGGTGCAGTATACTCTAGAACACTAGCATCTTGCATACTTTAGTGATATTAATTTTGTCCCATAATTTGAGATCTTGTGTCAAAAATATCAATATATATCTACATTTTTATGGATTCCCAAGTTGCATATGCTATATAAAAGTTTAAGGATTCAAGTCAAGGAATTTACAAATTTACATTTATTCTTGATTGCATATGCAACTTATTGATATCATCTTATAAAACTTTTGTAGATATTTAATATCAACACACGACACATTTAATAAGTTTAGATCTAATACATGCATTGAGATTTATTTTGACATCTACAAGGACATTGATGCATATTCATAGAGTCTTCTCAATAATTTTATTATATAGTATTAAACTAAACATTTCAAGAAGATAAAACAAAAAATACTACATATTGCAACATCTTAGTGAAGTAGAATTATAATAATGGATTATAGTTTCCACCATATGTATTATAAAATTACTTCATAATTTATATGTAATATTTTCCAACAAATATTTTTTTCTCTATTTAACAATATCTTATTAGCTGATAGGCTATATATAGTGAGAGGTTTCAGCCTGAAACCTGTCTCACGCCACCAAACAACCACTAGATCACCGTTAAACTAGGAGGTAGTTAGTGGTTTTCAGAATTCAATTTTATCCCATAAGAGTTGCCATTTAATATGAAATATTTCATCAAATCTTGTAGGTGTAAAATCATATCAAATCTCACCGTAAATGCAGTGCCATAAATGCCTCCCTTGCGATGGTGTCAGTGATGAAGCCTCCAATATTTAGGACTAATTTTCATTTATTGTGAACAGCTTGAAGCAGCCGCTGGAGGGAGACTGGTTTTGGTTTTTCTCGTCTGCTTTGATCAGTTTTCATTATACCTATTTTTCCTCCAAACTCTGCAGACTCTGTTTCCTTGTAATAATTTTCTCTTGAAGCATATCCTGGTGATAATCGATGGAATTTCGATGCCATGGAGACAACGGGTACTTAGAATTGTACATTTTATTTGTCTCTTTGTTTGTCGGCCAATCAAAACGATTTTCAATAATTCCTTCCACCACTACCAAAGCCGTCTATTTTATTTTGTTTTCTTGGCTTTGCTGTAGGTAAGGCTTTAATCAATTTAATTTATTAAGTTATGGTTCTAATCGATTTGATTGTTGTAGGCTTATGCAAGTATTGATGGATTCAATCATATGATCCATGGACTGGAATGTGGAGAAAGTGAAAATCTCAAATGTAGATAAGCTTGAGCCGATGTTTGGCCACGTGACACTGTACGAGTCTGATGTTCAAACGGGGCAGGCTGTAATTCCTCTGAGACTATCTGAAGAAGTAAAATCATCAAAATTTCTGGAAGACTCTGTACGCAAGAAATATGAGGAGAGCCTCAGAATGGGTTGATGAAAGAAACAGAGCAATTTGCGCCCAATCCCCAAACCACATGTCAAAACCCCTAAAATTCAAACAAACATGATTGCAACAAATAGTTATTCAAATCAGGGTTCCATGGGAACATAGCGCCAGGGGCCTTGATGACAAGATAGATGTCCCAAGGAGAGGGATGGGATCCTCTCTACTCCTCCCTTCATCTCTTTTTTTTTTTCCAAATTTTGCAGTGTCCCAACTCCCAGGAATGGTGCATAAAAAGAGAAGAAAAAATATAACTTATTACTTATCCAGTTAACACTGCTAAATTAAAAATATTACACTGGGTGAAACACTAACTTTGCAGCGTCAGAAGTTACATATATCAATTCATAGCATCCATTTTTGCTATATTATATGCCAAACTTCCAATTCCAACGATTCCAATTGTAATTGCTTAAAATCCCAACTCTGAGAGTCCATCATATATTTTCTGGATGTTAAAAAAATTCTTGAATGGGTGGGACTATGGGAGAATAATATTATTATATTAATAAACTGAGAGATTTGAGGAGTATTTATAGCTTATTTGTTTTAGCAAACCTATAACCACAGGCTTTGTTGTCTTGTAGCATCATATCTTTGGCTTCAGTTGTGCCTCTTTAAACTTTGTAGCTTTTGTATGTATATGGTCTCCATTTTCAAGTGTGTTTACATACAGGTGGTTGATTATTCAGGAGACCACATCAGAGGTATGGATTTGTTTTGAGATCTTTCAGCAGTTTTGTTTTTGTTAATGCAATAGTTAATGAGTTTAGTTAATAACATTTAAAATTTGTTTGTACAAAATGACTACGGTGGAAAAAACTAGTAAGACGGAATCGCTCAAGGGAATAATTTTAGGCTTTTATGTTTCTGCGTTTTTGAAGATCCCCAGGGCCACGCTACCAAGTACCTTTGACTGAAAAATGCTGAGGTCCTGTGGGTGGGAGGCCGAGGGGCCGCCGGGTGATGCTCTGGGTGCGCTGGAGCGGTGGCTGGCGTCACTGGGCTGTGAGATGGTTATTTGTGGCTGGCCAGCCGCGTGCTGGGGATCTGCAGAGGTCATGTGTTGTCTGCCTGTGTGCACCTAGATCATATGAATATTAGGTAGAGTTTTGGTGGTTTCATCCATGAAAACCCATCCAGCAAGAAGATGAGTTAGTAGAAGAAATAAATGATAAGCAGAGCTTTCTGCTCAAGTGATCTGTTTGCTTAGGGGCTTTTGGCCCTCTCAAATGACTTTGGATCACCAATGAATGGGAGCCCCTCATCACTGGTAAAGTTCAAATCTTCCCAATGGCCAAAGGTTTTTTTGTTGCTAAGTTTGAAAATACCTTAGATAGAGACAAAATCTTGTGTGATAATTTCTTCAGCTGGGAGGACAAATACCTTCTGATGATTAAACCTTGGCACTCCAACTTTAACCCAGCTTCTGAAACCTTCAATAAAATCCCGATTTGGGTCCGTTTGCCTAATCTCCCTCTTCACCTTTGGAATTTCTCTCTCCTGGAGGAGGTTGGGGATGCCCTAGGTGATTTCTTACTTGTGGACAATGAATCTTCTGATCTTTATCACTCTACCTTTGCCCGAATACTTGTTGAAATTGATGTCTCAAAAGGACTGCCTGCTGAGGTTCTCTTAAAATCTTCTAGGGGGTCTTGGATCCAATCGTTGGATTATGAGGGGGTCCCTTTCCGCTGTAGAAGATGCTTCAAAACAGGACATGCTGCTGCGCAATGTGGATTCGAGAAGAAGACAAAGACAACTACTTGGTGGAATGGCGCTTCTCAACAACATTACACGGTTGAGAAGAAATCTGATCAGCTAAGGAGCTTCTCTGAGGTGGTGGTTTCTGACTCACAAGTTGTTGGGGCTTCTGATTCACAGGACTGCTGGGGTTTCTCCTTCCTCCGTTGGGGGAGCTACCATGATAAATCATATTGAGCAAACGATTAGACCGGTTTCTGTTTCTAGTGATGGTGCTTCGATTCCCATCTCTGGCAGCTCTCCGGTCATTTCCACACCTATTCAGGAGAACTATGATGTTACCTCTAGGGCTGCGGATTTTCATCCTCAGGAAAATGATGGGCTGGCTTGGCAGGCTAAGGTCACAAGTTGAAGAAGGCTGGACTACTGTTACTGGAAAAAAATCTAAACCCTCTGGGCCTTCTTTCGATATGACTCTTCGCTCCAACAAGCGAAACTCTAATTGTAAAACCTAATGGTGTTTGTTTGGGAGCTGGTTTTTTGTTGACTGAGGCTATCTTTTCTGCAGTCTAGTCTTTTTGGCTGTTTTATGCAGTTTGGCTTTTTGGTTGTAAAGGGTTCTGGATCCCTTCAAAATCTATTTTCCCCAATATGAAAAACATTTAAATTTTTTTATGTTTGTATTTGAAATCGAGGAGGTCTAAATGATGTTGTAGTCCATGGAATATAATCTTTCAAAGCTTCTTAATGTGTGATTGTCAATAGGAGGGGATTATTTCAAATTTCACATATCTCACCTTTCTATGAAGTTAGCTTTTATGTGTTTGGCTTGCTTCAGATGTTCATAGCATTTGGTTATCTTGTTTATCCTTATTGACATTTCAAAATTAACTCTAGTTACTTTATGGATGTTTATCAGAAATTTTTATATCACATAATAAACAATCATAGCAAATCTAAGTATCTGATCTTCTGGAAAAGAAAAGTCAACATTAGAGCCAGGCTAGAGATGGAACATTTAAACACAATAACGTTTGTAGATTATTCAATCTCAAACTTTTAAAAAAATATATCTGTACTAACACACATGCTCCATCAATGCAAGAAATAAATTTCAACTACCTCATGAAATTCAAGTCATATGAGACAATCATTAAATGCTAACAAGATTTTGATATTATGTATTAGGTCATGTTTTTGTAGTCTATTCAATTATGTAATAATGAATTGACATTTATGTGTAGTTTCAAGTCAATTTTCATTGACTTGTATTGTATTATTATGTTCAAATTGAGATGATTTATGCTCAACTAGATAATAAAAGCCAACTTTTACAGTTAGGTTTAGATTCGAAGTGCTTATATAGTCATTGCACTAATACATCAATGCTGCTATACGTACAATAGTGTTTGATTCTTAATTTATCAAGCCTAAGCTTCTTGTAGAAATTATGAAATAAGAAATTGTATGATGCTACTTAATTAGAAATTAAGTTACAGTCAAGAGAAGAAGAGAACTTAGAGAAGAATTAAGAATACTATATTTATCCTAAAAACCTTCTGAAGAGAGAAAAAATATTGTAGCAGTGGAAAAAATAGATTGTGGTAGTTGCAATTGTCTATTACCTATATTATGTAGTAAACCGACATACAATGAGTGTACAAATGATTCGATACAATTTTCCTCTATTTCATTCCATAAGACCTTGGCTATGGATGCAATATGGCCCTCACTCGATTAGCTACATATTTTCCTTTGCTTCTATGCTCTTTTCCTTTGTCTAGACCATCTCTTTGAAATACTACATACAATTGTTCTGCTTAATTCTAAAAGAAATACAACATTAAATTGTTCCTTCTTCCACCAATCTAAGAAGGCACACTATGAAAATTTTACTAATGCAACCTCCAATTTATATATTCCTATGTGCTGCAAGGTTCTCATAGGCCCAAGAAGAAATTCCATCAAACACAAGAAACTAAAACAGTGATTGTTCAGTTTGGATTCTAAATTGTGACATGTGTATTATTCAAAGATGCAACTGTAAATGTGGTACAGTCTAGGGAACTTATGCAATAGCTCTACACTCTGTATTTTCCCTACTCTGTAATCTTTCTAACACATACACCTGTACATAGTTTTCCTAGATCCAATTTATTGTTCTCAAAAACCCATGTCTTTGCACTTTTGTTATATTTTCTATGATATGGCAGCAATGTTGTAAATTTTAGAGTGATTAGGATGCAAAGCAAGGACCACCCATAGTCTTTCACCTATGGGGTGTCCTACGATGGGAAATTGTTTAGTCCACAATTTATTTGATAGTATTCCAAAATCCATTTACAACAATTTAACTGCAGCTACTGTAGAGGTGGAATTTAGAAGTTTCATTGCCAATGCTTTGTGAAAATATTGAATGTATGTCAGTTGTGTGTAATAACTTATGATATAGTTTAAACTTCTTCAATTGCCTTTGTTTCTACAGTTTCTTTGTAACCGTAAGCTTCTGCTGCAGCCACTTCTGTAATTTTCGCTTACATTTGTTGTTTCTACAGCTTGTGTAAGAGCTTCTAATGTTCTTGTTTTACTTTGTTAATTCTGATTATAGCTTTTATTGTTATTATCTTATGTAATTTTGCTTGCTTTTTGCAATAATAAAAAAAATTGATTCAATAATTATTTTGTTATAGTTTTTTTTGTCACCTACTAATCATGATCATGTAATTTTTTAGAACCCTTCCAAATTTACAAGAAAATGTCCAAATCTCTATTTTTTGCTAGATAATTTGTGTTTCAAATATCCATCTTGGCTGCGTATTTTGATAAATAAATAAAATAAATTTTACATTCATGACAGCATTGTGGTAGAGATTTATTTGATGGTCATTGATATAATTTAGTTTTGAGGTTATGAAATTGTCTTTCCTCGTTAGTTTTTGCTATCAATCAACTTGTTAATAGATGAGAATCTCACAATTTAGCTTTCAATTTTTTAGAACAAAATGCTTTTGAGTTTAGTTTGGTTTCAAAATTGGTATTTCATCTTCTTGTTACTATAATTTATTTCTTCAAAATGAACTTTACACAAATATTTCTTTCAATTAACCATAATCAAATAGCTCTCTATTGGCATAACCCTTGCACCCCTTCTGGTGCAAGTGCTAGTATACTAAAGTTTAAATTATAATTAAGATTTAAAAATAATAGAATTCAAAGCAATTAAAGATCTTAATCATATGTAATAGACAATAATTATATCATTAAGATAAATTTATTAAGATAAACTATTATTTGATATGTATACTAAAAATATATCTTCTACCTATAAAAAATTATATCATAAAATTTTAAAAAATCTAAAATATTCATCATAATAATAATATAAACATAAAAATATGGAGATCTGTATTGAAAAGATAATTACATTAAATTTTTTTAATATAATATTAATATATTAATTAAAATAATAAATAACGTATATGATTTTTTTCTTTAAAAAAAATCTTAACTGCCCAACCTGCACATCGCAAGAATTTGAAATTATTTCTTTCACTTGCTCACCCTGATCAAACCTGACTCTTTTTGATCTGGGAATCAAACAGCAAAACTTTGGTCCGATTTAAATACTTTAAGCTAGTCGAGTGTGGTGTCAAATAATAGAGGGCTCGACATACGTTTTTTGGTAAACTTGGCGCTGAGAAAAATAATACAGAGCTTCATCAAACCTGGCACCAAAAAAATCAAAAAGGAAAAAACCAAAAAGAAAGCCCCAATATAACAGAAACGGCTATACTACCAGCCATCTTAAAGATTTGATTTTTCCACTAAAAACTTCGTTGATGCTGCGGTGAACTGAGTATGCTTTTGTATGCGTATATGTGAATGTGGAAGCATACAACAAGTATGCAGACTGTTTCATAGAATGCTTACAGCCAAATGCCATAGCCTACACCAGCATTCTACTCACTGAAAAACAAGCGCAGAGAACCATCTTCTAGTCTATAAATCATTTTCTTCATTGGTGCTAAAAAAGGACAGTTCAAACTTGGCACCAAGAAAAGGAGATTAAAATAGAAAAAAACAAAAAGAAGACTAAAATAACAGAATCTTTAAACCACGCTACTGCCAAAAATCAAACTTGCGGTGAGAAAAAAATAAACTCTAAATTTTCTTCATAGAGGCTAGAAAAAGATGGAAACAGGTTTAAACTTGACGATAAAGGAGATTAAAACAGAAAAAAACAATAAAGCAGACAAAACTTAAGCACCTAAAAAGAACAGCTCAAGAACATTATATTAAAAAGGAGAAAAACAAAAAGAAGACTAAAATTTTCGTGGGAACTCTCAAAGCTTTAATTTTTTCACGAGGAACTATAGTTTTCTTTGTGTCTTGATTAAGATGCTGAGAAATTACGAACTGCAGTTAAGTGTCTGAGGAACAAAAACTTCACAGTGAGTGAATTGGCTGAGAAATGAGAAGAACAACAGTTATGATGTATAGGAATCCATCCCCATAAATGCATATTCTAGGGCTGGATAGCCGTTTCCTTTAGTCATCTATATGGAGAAGTGGTTATATAGCCATCACTATGGACCATGGCATCCATCTTCCATAACTTCACTTCACTGCTACTATTGATAGACTTAACTCACTGTTATAGTCCAGTTCAACTCCTGTGCACGTTTGGTGTATAAACTCATCACTGCAAACTTGCCAAGGAATTCAACTACAGATTTGCAAGGAAAAACTAGTAAGAAAAACATAACTCTACATGCATTCTGATAGTGGGCAGAGGCAAAGAAATTAAATGGAAAAAATAAAATATTCATGCTACTGCACAATAACAAAATTCTTCATTCACATTGCTTGAGTAAAAATGATTTACATAGGTTCTTTATATAATGGAATTTAGATACATTTAGAAAAATTTAGAATATAGGCCGACATATTATTTTTATTCTTTTACCTTGGCCGACATAAAATAAGTTTCTAGAATTTACCTAATGTTAAACTTCTAGAATTTATCCAACCCTAACCGACATAAAAATAAATTTAAAAAATTTAACCTACAGCTAGTAGAAATTACCATAATATTCTAACACTCCCCCCTAATTTCTACCAGAAACTATATTAATA
>VDFB02102672.1:0-25585 GCA_007258455.2 Sequoia sempervirens | reverse complement strand
AATAGATGATCCAAGCCAACTTCGCCCCTAAAGCCTTATTTTGCTTTGAAACAACTCTCAAACCTGTCCCATCATTTTCACGCTTCTCACACACTTTCTGCCATTTTATAAGAGGAATCTTTTTTTGGTCTGAATTGCCTTTCCAAAAGAAATCTTTCATTACCTTGTTTAGTTCTTTGCTCGCTCCACTAGTTAATTGCAGGCATGACAACATGTAAATAGGGAGTGCCGATAATACAGATTTCAACAAGGTAAGCCTACCTGCCCACAAGAGCCATCTGTTCTTCCATGAAGAAATTTTCTCTTTGCATCTTGTAACCATTGAGCTCCAAGCACTGTCATTTTTAATGCCTTTGTCCAAAGGAAGGCCTAAGAATTTACATGGAAGATGTCCTTTTTTGAATCCGAGGATTCGTAATATTTGAACCTCGCTGGGACAGGATGTGTTAAAGAAGAAAACTTCATATTTAGATTTTCTTACTTCTTGCCCGAAAGCCTTGGAGTATTCTTCAAGCAGTTTTTTATAATTTTTCGCTTCCTTTGCTTTTGCTTCACCAAAAAGCATTATGTCATCCGCAAATTGCTGATGTGAAATGTTGGGAAGACTACTAGTGACTTGCAAACCAAGAACCCAGCCTTGTTCCTTTGCCTTATCAATCGACCTCCCCAAAGCCTCAGCCATAATTATGAATAAGAAGGGGGATAACGGGTCCCCCTGTCTCAGGCCCCTTGAGGAAGTGAAAAACCCCTCCGAAGATCCATTTACCAATACAGAATACCTCGGGCTAGCAATCTAGCCAAAAATCCAATCTAACCAGCCCTTTTGAAAACCAAAGGCTTCCATGACTTTAAAGAGGAATCTCTAGTTTACTCTGTCATAGGCTTTCCTGATGTCTAATTTCAATAGCATAGCCGACTTGTTCATTTTTTGGATTGAATGAATAACTTCTTGAGCTATGATGATTCCATCAAGTATTGACCATTCTGGGACAAAGCCTGTTTGTTCCTCAGAAATAATAAAGGGGAGGATATTTTTTAATCTGTTAGCAACAGCTTTGGCTAAAATTTTGTAGATTGTATTACAGAGCGCTATTGGACGAAAATCTTCCCACTGTTCAGGCTTCTCTTTTTTCGGAATCAGCGCCAAGAGAGTATTGTTTGCTTCTTTTAGCACCCTTTTGTGCCATCGCGAATCTTCTATAGCTTCCCAAACCTCCTTGCCCATAAAGTGCCAACATTTCTGAAAGAAGCCAGCTGGAAATCCATTCGGACTCGGCGCTTTCTCTGGTTGCATCTCAAAAACTGCCTTTTTCACTTCCTCTTCTGTAAATTTTGCATTCAAAGAATTTGATTGCTCTTGTGTTATCAGTTTCGGTATGAATTGCAAAAATGTATTTTGAACCTTCCAGTTTGAACCTTCCCAGTCATTAAGAAAATTCTGAAAGTAATTAACTGCAGAGGTCTTAATCTCATCCAGATCTTCTATCAAACTTCCATCCCCAGCTTTCAGGCAGGAAATTCTGTTATATTCCTGTCTTGCTTTTATGGAATTGTGGAAAATTTTTGAGTTTCTGTCCCCTACTTTTAACCAAACTTCTCTAGATTTTTGCCTCCAAAAAATTTCTTCCTTAATAAGTAAATCATTAAGCTTGCTGTTCAAAGCCTTTTCTTCCAAATAACATGAATCATTCATGCCACTTTTCATAATTACATCTGCTAAAGAGGCTAACTCTGTCTTAGTTTGCACTTTCTCTGCAAAGATGTTTTTAAAACAATCTTTGTTCCATTGTTTTAAACACTGTTTGAGATATTTTAATTTTGTGATCACATTGAAGAGGCTTGAACCCACTCTTGGACATTCATTCCACCACTGCTCCAGTAATGACAACACATGGGGATCCTTAAACCACATCATTGCAAATTTAAATGGGCATCTGAGCGGGCCCTTATCCCCTTCGAAGATTAACTGAACAGGGAAATGATCAAAGCCCGTGCCGGAGTTTATTTTGCTGTCTAATGAGTAGGGAAAAAGGCTCAGATTTCCTTTAAAGAAAAACCGGTCTAATTTTTCCGCAATACTACCAAACCCTTTTCTTCGGTTCGTCCAAGTAAAATTTCCATTACTTATAGGAATTTCAAAAAGAGAATTTCTCTCCACAAAGCTGCAAAAGTCCTTTTGAGACTGTAGGACTTTACCAAAACCCCCTTTCTTATCTTCCAACCTGAGTATGGCGTTAAAATCCCCCCCTAGAATACTAGGTTCCTGATGAAAGTTTTGCAGTATACCATCCAATTCTAGCCAGACTAATTTTTTCTGAAAACACATTAAAGGTCCATACACATTTATTAAGTTAAAGCTTAGATTTGAAATTAAGCTTCGTACCTTGCATACCAGCCAATGTCGACTCAAATGCATCACTTCGACCAATACTGATTGTGGTTTCCAGAGAATCATCAGACCACCGGAAGCCCCTTCCGCTTCCACTCCCGCCCATTTCCAGAGCTTCAGTTTCCTGCCAAAGGATTCCAAAGCAATACCACCTAATTTTGTTTCTTGGAACATACATATTTCTGCTTGGCAAACATCAATGTGATGCCTGATAAGGCTCCACTTGTTAGGGGCATTTAAGCCCCTAACATTCCAGGTTAGGATTTTCATTGCTATTCAGGAAGGGTGTCTCCCTTCCCTACTTTAATCATTATATCAATTTTTTGTTGACCTGTTGCTTCTCCATCCTGTTTTCTCTTCTCTTGATTAGGGATTCTTCCTCGCTTTTTTTGATCCCCACAATCTGGTGTTAATTTGAGAATATCACGTTTGTGAATGCCTAGGCATGATTTTGCCTCCTGTAATTCCTCTGTGATCTTCCTTTTCTTTCCCGATTGGGGACTTAACAGTTCTGACGTTGTTTGCACTTCTGACACCCAATTTTCCTCTATCCCGTCAATACAAAGGCCGTCCACCATTGAACCATTCTTCAGTTTAGCCGCCTCTGCAAGCTCCACTAATTCTTTCCCGACTTCTATCAAGGAATCCAATTCAACATTCAGACAGCTATCCCCCATGATTTCTAGTGTTTCCGCTATTTTATCTTCAAGCTCCTCGAATTGCACCTCCCTCCTCATTTGGGTTTCCTGATCTGACAAAGCATCACCACCCTCTTCCAAAACAGGGTGCGACACCCTCTTAGGAGAGAGGCCTTCCGTGTTGCTAGACAACAGTTTATTTGCTTCAGGTGAGCTCCGATTTGCTGAAAAATGTGGCTTCTTCGAGATACCCATTGGCGAGGGTAGGGTTTCATCAGGGGATCGAGCAGAGGTACGAAGATTCACTGAAGGGGTAGGGTTTTCCAATGAAGCCGCTTTCCCTGCTTCTTCCTTGCTTACCCTGCAAGCCAGGGTTCGAACCAAGTTGTTATGCATAAACGAATCCCTCTCTAATTTTTGGATCCTGGTTCCATAGTCCAAAATCAGCTCCATCTCACTCCATACTATTCTTTCAACCTTGTTTTCCACACATATGCACACATAAGTTTGATTTTTTCTGGCAATTTTTCTTTCCTCCGCACAAACAAAGGTACCCAAATGATTTCCTATTTCCTCTAGAATAGAAGGAGCCCAATATTCCAGAGGAAGATTTGGTAGACTATACCAATCTTGTTGGCTTTCCAACACATATGTTAATGGGTCAAAGCCCACTGACCATTTTCTTAAGTAGAAACCACAGCCATCTAAAACCCAAACCCCCCGAACAATCTGATCTCTGATGTTTCTGGTAGGGCATACCACCATAAAAAATTCATTTTGAAGCATTTTGAATTTCAAATCCGCACCCCATCTCTCTTTCCACCATTTCTCTAAATATTCCCAGTTTAGGGACTTTCCAAACCATTTGCCGAAAAGCCCTAACTGTTCTAACCTCAAAATTTCTCCGTGTATTTTCGAGGAACTGATTACCACTTTGGTTCTGCCGCTTACGTATTCTTTGGGCCATGAAGAGCCAAGGTTTCCTTTCCCCCCCTTCGGCCTTTCTTCCCTTCCTTCCTCCCATTCCTTGGCCGGGGGCGATTTTTTCCTCCATTCCATTACCCCTCTTCCATTCTTAGCATTGGAGAACTTTCTGGAAACATGTCTATCCATCCGCGGGGGAGCGTTTTGACCCATATTTGATTCCTGTTTTTTGTCTAGGTCTACGAAAAGCTTCGTTACAATACTGACCTTCCTGTTCCTGCCCCTTTTGAGGCCTACAGATTGCCCATGACTTGGTCCCTCCTGAAAGCGACCATTTGAAACCATGGACTGAGGTCGGGCCCATCGATCCTTCCTCCAAACATGTTCGAGATTCCCTGCTCTATTCACCTTGGGTCCCTCACCCCCCCGGTCCCCATGCCATCCTCTTTCCGAACGTTGCAAACCTCCATGACCGTTGCAGAGCTTCATTCTCTTCAATCATACATTGGATAGTTGGTTATTTATTTTACTACTTTGATAGTATTTTTAATACCTACAATTTATATACTTTGTTGTTCAAAATTTATCGTTATGAGGATATTTTGTCTGAAGATGTCATTCATAATGGTTATGTAGAGGTAGATTGTGCAGATGTTGGGGAGCCACCTACAACAGTTGGATGTGAGGAATATGTGGTAGGAGAGACTATGAAATTGTTAAACAAAATTAAATCCATTTTACACATATGACTAATACGATTCAATGTTTTTTTTTTTTTTTATCTGTAATGGGCACTTTTTTAAGGTGCCTAACACTATTGTCGTTCAAATCCACGAGCCCACCATCCTAGTGAAAGCACAAAGCCTACGAGTGTAGCCGCCCAACAAGGATTTGAACCTTGGTGGCAGCATCACCAAGCAAATATTTCAACCACTATGTTATACGGATCACCCCAAAATATGATTCGATGTATTAAACAACATGATTTGTGAAAATTTTATTGTTATATTAAATTATAAAAATTATTGTGTCATTATTATAGATAATAGATTTAATACACATCATTTACAGCTAACCGTATTGCTAATTTAATTTAAACACTATCAAATACCATGGGAAAGAAAACCCAAAAGCAAAAGCAATGCCACTTTCAGCTTATTGAGAAATGGAATCCAATTTTTGGCATGTTACTTGCTAGGTGGTTGTTAAAATATAAAGTGAAAGATTGAGTAAGAAATGATACACGTGAATGGTGGTGTCCCATTGGCCCAAATGTCAACGTAAATAATAGTTTTTCATATGAAAGGGATTTGGATTTTATCAACACAAACACTTTATCAATATGCCTTTCGCTTTAAGATTGGTAAAATGACAAATTCTTACATTTTCTTCACTTCTTCTTATGTTAAATAGATAACTTCCATAAAGTTTCTACTTTTACAAAAGGCAAAATTTAGGAGTGTACTTACATATCAAGGTCAAATTTTATATATACATTTAGAATGGTAAAAAGTAATTTTATGATTTTTATACTTGAAAATTATAATATGAATAGAACTATCTTTGTTTTTAATTAATATTATATAGTTTTTTATGGTATGGTTATTTATAGATAAGACTTCTTCTTTTTCCTATCTTATCTTATTGGGAAGATTCTTGTTACAATTCAAATTATCCATTTCACAATTGTTTGTGTAGTTTAATATACATATTAACATAAAAAATTAGGTTGTAATAGTAATATAATAAATAAACTAGATACTACATGTCACGAAATGTTTGTGTCAAGATGTTATGATATCTAATATATTTAAATATAGAATAGACTTTTAGGGTAGAGTAACAATATATAATATTCCTTATGGAAGAAACTATTCCACACTATATATCTACTTTAAGAATCCAATAGAATATAATATTCATATACTTAACTTCCTTCATAATGATATTCACCCCACATGTACATATAGTACTCTCACTTATATAATGAAAGTGAAACTTCAACATAGAACTAATTCCTAGTATAATTAATTCCACAAGGTACCCATATGAATTAATATATTGGCCACTATAACTAACTGATATAAATGTGTCTTCACATATAAGGGTCTCCATCGATATACTATATAATAAGCCTAAGTACATATTATGTTCTCCCTCTTGAACATGTTTCATCCTTAAAAGATGAGGACCATCTAAATATTGAGACTTCATTAAATAGCTACACATCTTAGATGATCCTCATCTAAGATGAGGATCATCTAACTACCCCCATGTGATCTTGGTGATTGGTAATGCTTATTTGTACTTTCCTCCAAACCTTGTTTCATATTGTGTTTTATTACTTGGATTTCATTCACATCTATAATTATTTCTCCTTCAAATGCATATATAGCCATAGTGATTTCTTCTTCGATTGTACATATGTCTATAGTTATTACTCCTTTGATTAAATATAGTGTCATAGTAATTTCTCCTTTGATTATATATGTGTCCATAGTTGTTCCTTTGGTTCTATGTACAACTATAGTGATTACTCCTCAAATAACATGTATGTCTATAATTGTTACTCCTTTAATTTGGTGTCTCATGCCTCCACATTTAATTCTCCTTAATATGATGTAGATGTCTATGTTGCACCCCTAACCACTTTATATACTAACTCTTCAACCTTTTCTTCTACTATCTTTGAATTTTCAACCTATTCTACTACTTGTTACTTTGGCTTAGGAAGTGATTTTATTTTCCTAGGGGTTGCAAAAAAAATATCCATAGTGAGCTTCAAATATTTAAAATCTTAAATTGTCTTACCATGTTTTCATAACTCCTTGATATTATTTGTCTAAACCATTATATGTTAATATAATTTCATGTTGACAAAATTATACCTACTTCTAGGTTTCATGGAAATTATAACTGCTATAGCTTCCATCTTTAGAGATAAATTACTTGTACTCTTATCCTCCATCAAGTATCTTTATTTTCCTCCATTTATTCTTCCTCTTATTTCTTATCATCATCATAATTATTTTCTTCATATTTTATTCTTCAACATATTCATCCTCCTCCTCCTCCTCATCGTCATCATTTTCTTTATGGCCCATTTAGACAAGAAAACATATTCCATTTCTTCTCGAGAGAAGTTATATTTACTTTTACCACTTACTCCCTTCATAAATAACTTTATACCCAAATATAAATCCCCAAGACTAATTTTGAGACTAGTTTTTTTTTTTTGTATGAGCAACCAAATTATCTAAATCTAACATCAACCTCAAAAACTTAAGCATCTCCATGAAAGCTAAGGATTTCAAGCCCTATTTTTTATGGATCAACTTTTCTATCCCAAATCTAAGGATACAAATATCCAATAGGAAAAATATTTTAACTTTTCTTTAAATTATAAAACTATTTAATTTATTGCATAAATTGTAAGATATGAAATTTCACCAAGCATTGTACCTTTTAAAATGATATAGCTAATTTTTTTAAGCCAATTGTGGATGGTTACCCTCCTTCAATATTACCCTAAATATTTACTATAACCATATTTTGGAAAGATTTTCAAATACCTTTTGTGATCGTGTAAGAATGCCCTAGTCCAAAAATGGCAAGGAGAATGAAGCCTTAAAAGATGACTTTTTTTTATTAATTCTAAATTGAGAACAAAATACCAAAAACTATATTCATGGGATCAAACTTACATATCCATTTCTCCCTTGAAATTACTTAAAATACTTATTTTTCCCACTTTTTGTAAAGGTGTCCAATAAATTATTACTCAAAGCTATATTAATTTTATGGAACCTCCAAGAGTACCTAACTATACAACCATTTTCTATCATGAATTTAAATTTAAGGGATGGATAAATAAAGTAATTTATATGCATTATCAATTTGTTGTGATGAAGCTATGGGTGATACCTAAATCAATCAAGCATGTTATTTATTTTTAGGAATATAGTCACCTTGAGAATTTGTGGTGTGTTGACACCTAAGAGTGCATGATAAGATATGGCTGATTTTTAATAATTTGATACCTCTTCTTATTCGTCCTTGAGTTTGATCCTACTTATACCATATTGAATTCTTCCTCAAGATATAATAGGTTCTCTATGGTAAACTTATGTCCTATAATGTATTTTATCATTATCATTAAGCACAATCTTTTGGCTTATTTCTCTTTTATTTTTTGAGGTGTCAATTTAGTTAGTTGTGGAAGAGAAGAGATCAAAGTGTTATTATCCTTAAAGATAGTGATTTTTTGTGATGCAGGAACATCTCGAGCTCTCAAGCTATCTACATCAATGTGTACATAATCATGTTTTGTTGTCAATTTTGTTTTGTTTTGCAGATGCATTTGAGTTCATCTTGTAAGTCTTTACTCTTGGTCGGTGTTGCTCTTTCATTGGTATGACATTTGTGTTTGGCGGGATTCAAATGGTGTTCCCTTGATACCTGATGTAAATTTGTGCATCGTCGGTGAGACCTCTTGCCTTCGGAGGGACTCTGAGCAAAGTCTCTTTGATCGCCTAATGTGAAGACTATGCATCATCGGTGAGACCTTTTTCCTTCGAAGGGACTTTGAGCATTGTCTCTTCGATTGCCCAATGTGAAGATTGTGCGTCATTGGCAAGACCTTTTTACTTTGGTGGAACTCTAAGCATTGTCTCTTCGACAGTTCGACATGAAGTTGTGCAATGTCGATGAGACCTTTTGACTTTGGTGGGACTCTGAGAAAATTATCCCTAACATCTTGATGGACTACATGCCTGTTTGATGATACATTCCCATGTCAAAGGGAGATCTTTAGCTATCTCCTTGACATCTTGATGGGATAAAGTTGAAGACTATCAATTTTGACAGTTCGTGTGCTTGACAGTTAATCATTGGGAGACTGTTTCATCATGGAAAAGGGTATTTGAACTGTTTTGTCCTATGCATTGAGTAGTGGGGGAAAATGTATGCAGAAATTGGGGAAAAACTATTTTGGAAAAGAGAATATCAATTTGGTCTCTATAATTTGGAACTCCCAAATGTACTCATTAATCAATTAAACCGAAATGAAAGAGAGGGTTGTTTTATGTTGACATTTGTTGCATTGTAGTGTGGTTTTACTGCTTGATTGACAACCTGATAAGGCTCTTCAATCTCAACTATTTCAAGTGGTATCAAAGCAAGTTTTCTCTTGGAGAAAGTGTCAAAGATATTATGAAGTCCTAAAAGGGAATTTGTTGTGGGTAAGTGAGCAAAGGAAGAAGACTTGCAATTGTAGAGGGCTTGCATAAAATGACATAGAGAGGACTTGGTAGAGGAAGATGGGAGCGATGAGATGCATACCCTATCATGATGGAGATGTTGAGAGGAATTATGGCCAGACTGGAAGCTGTTGAAACTACACAACAAATAGGTTATCATGTCAAAGATGTGAGTGATGATGAAGAAGAACGGGTTGAAGTTGAAGGAGGAGAAAACCAACCTGAACTTGACCAACGAGAAGAGAGGTCCATTTGATCTTTAACCAGAATAAATACCAAACCCTGTTTTAACTCTCCAAACTATAGTGGTAATCTGAATTCAGATGAATTGTTGGATTGGATCACTGAGATGGAGAAGTTCTTTTACTTTGAAGGCACAGAGGAAGAAAAGAAGGTGAAATATTGTTGTACAAAGTTAAAAGGGCATGCATCCTTGTGGTGGGATCATTTGCAGACTGATAAACAAAGAAGAGGCAATGAGAAGATAAAGTCATGGGATAGAATGGTAAGTAAATTGAAGACAAAATTCATGCCTGCAAACTATCAGATAACTCTATTTAGAAAATTGCAAAACTTGAAGCAAATAGAATTCAGTGTCAAGGAATACATAGAAGAGTTTTACCGATTGAGCATTTGAGCGGATCACTCGGAGAATGAGGGTTAGAAAGTTGTAAGGTATTTAAATGGCTTGCGGGTGCCCATAAAAGATGAGATTAGATTGCTTAGACTACAAAGTGTGGAAGAGGCCTACCAGTGTGCATTAATGGTCAAAGAGAAGTTGAATACAAAACAAAAAAGCAATAACAGGGGAAGAGGTAGAAATGCTTGTGGTAGAGGATAGAGTAGTAGTGGAAAGGGATATCCTACCAAACAAGATGAAGATGGTACCTCATAGGAAATGGGAGGTAGAGGAAGCTTCAAAGGAAGAGGAGAATCTACTCGAGGAAGAGGTAATTTTGGAAAAGGTAGAGGCAAAGGGTTCAATGTTACATGCTACCAATGTGGGGAGATTGGACATAAGTCTTTTGATTGTTCATAAGCTCAAGGTGGAGGAAAAGGAAAAGAGGCCAAAGTTCATGTGGCCCAAGCAGAGGATGAAGTGGTTGAAACTTCGAAGCATGGAGAAGACCCTAAAGACGGAGTCTTTGATGGTAAGAAAGATTTTGTTAAATTCTAAAAAAGTAGAAATAGAACCTGTATAGAGAAGAAATTTGTTTAGAAACAAATGAAAGTCAAGTGGAAATTGTTGTAAAGTGATCATCAACAGTGGCAGCACAAAAAATATTGTGTCTGAAGAAATCGTAAAGAAATTGAAGCTAAAAAGAATGAAGCATCCCAGCCCGTACAAGGTCTCATGGTTGTAGAAAGAGCACCAATTGGTGGTAAGAGAACAAAGCTTGGTTAATTTCCAGATTGGTAATTACAAGGATCAAATACTCTATGATGTGATTGTGATGCCAATGGATGCCTGTCATATATTTTTGGGAAGACCATGGCAATTTGATAGACAAGTTGTTCACGATGGTAAGAGTAATACCTATACCATTAAGAAGGATGGTCAAGAATTTATTTTGAATCCTATGAAGGATAGAGAAGAAGATATAGAAAATACTTCAAGGGTGTTTTTTGTCTCAAGAAAGAATTTTTTGAAGGATCTGAAGAAGGATGGTGTTTGTTATGCATTTGTAGACCAACCATCTGAAAACCTGGCAGCAAAAGAAGAAAGGTTGTCGATAGAAATTCAAGAATTGGTTGATGAGTATGTTGGCATAATGATGGAGTTATCAGATGGACTGCTACTAGTGAGAGAAATTAGTAATTATATGGATTTGATTTTGGGTGCAAGTTTACCAAACAAGGCACCATATAGGATGACACCACAAGAGAATGAGGAAATAAATAGACAAGTCCAGGAGTTGTTGGACAAGGGGTTGATTAGGGAGAGTCTCAGTCCATGCATTGTACCTACAATATTAGCACCTAAGAAGGGAGGTGAATGGAGGATGTTTATAGACTCCCGTGCCATTAATAAGATTACTATTAAATATAGATTCCCATTGCTCATAATGGATGATTTAATGGACTGTTTGAGTGGAGAAAGGTATTTCACGAAGATTGATCTAAAGAGTGGTTACCATCATATCAGAATCCATGAAGGGGATGAGTGGAAGACAACATTTAAGATGAAGGATGGATTGTATGAGTGGTTGGTCATGTTGTTTGGATTGACAAATGCACCCAGTACATTCATGAGATTGATGAATCAAGTGTTGAAGCCCTATCTTGGTAAGTTTTTCATAGTTTACCTTGATGATATTTTAATTTTTAGTTAAAAAAAGGAAGAAAATTTAGAACATATTAGGGTTGTCTTGAAAAGATTGAAGGAAGAAAAACTAATGGTGAATCTAAAAAAGTGTACTTTCATGAAGGAGTTAGTGTACTTAGGATTTGTAGTTTTAGAAGAAGGATTAAAATGGATCTTGAAAAGGTAAAGGCTATTGTTGAATGGAAATCACCAAGGAATAATTTTGAAGCTCGTAATTTTCATGGGTTGGCGAGCTTCTATAGAAAGTTCATAAGAAATTTTAGTGGGATAGGTGCTCCCATCACATAAATGATGAAAGGAACAAGGAGAGAGTTCAAGTGGATGGTTACAGCAGAGAAAATTTTTCAACTATTGAAGGATAAGGTAACAGAACAACTAGTATTGGTGCTTCCAGACTTTGGAAAAGTTTTCCAGGTGGATTGTGATGCAAGTGGAACAAAAATAGGAGTTCTCAGCCAAGAGGGAAGGCCAATAGCATATTTCAATGAGAAGTTGAATGAATCCAAGAGGAAATATTTTGTGTATGACTAGGAGTTCTATGCGATTGTGCAAGCACTCAAAAAGTGGAGGAATTATTTGCTAGCAAAGGAAATTGTGTTGTATATAGACAATCATGCCCTGTAGTCCATAAATAGCCAAGGTAAGTTGAACCAACGGCACATGAAATGGATAGAGTTCTTACAAAGTTATTCTTTTGTGTTAAAACATAGGAGTGGTAAATCCAATTGAGTTGTTGATGCACTAAGTAGGAGAACTTTGTTATTGAATGTGATGAAAGTGAATGTTGTCGGTTTTGATGCTTTGGGTAAGTTGTATGAACAAGACTCAAATTTCAAAGAGGCATGGTTAGCATGCAAGAATCTAGTGGAATTAGATCGAACTCCATGGTTGGAGTATTTTATTCAAGAGAATCTATTGTTCAAAGAAAATAAGTTATGTATTCCTAGAGACTCCATGAGGGAGAATCTAATTAGAGAAAAACACAGTGGTGGATTGGGTGGACATTTTGGAATAGATAAAAAAACAACTCTATTAAATGAGAGCTATTATTGGGTAGGAATGAGTGTTGATGTCAAGAAGATGGTACAAGGATGCAAAATCTGTTAGCATGTGAAGGGTATGAAAGGCATGGTTAGCATGCAAGAATCTAGTGGAATTGGATCGAACTCCATGGTTGGAGTATTTTATTCAAGAGAATCTATTGTCAAAGCAAAGAAGTTATGTATTCATAGAGGCTCCATGAGGGAGAATCTAATTAGAGAAAAACATAGTGGCAGATTGGGTGGACATTTTGGAATAGATAAAACAATAGCTTTGTTGAACGAGAGCTATTATTGGCCAGGAATGAGTGTTGATGTCAAGAAGATGGTACAAGGATTTAGAATATGTCAGAATGTGAAGGGTATGAAACAAAATACCGAATTGTATCATCCATTACCGATTCCAGAGAGATAGTGGGAACACATTAGCATGGATTTTTTTTTGGGATTGCCTCGAACTCAGCGAGGTCATGATTTACTTTTTGTGGTTGTTGATAGATTTTCAAAAATGGCTCATTTTATTCCATGTCAGAAAACTAGTGATGCTTCCCATATAGCAATTTATTTTTTCAAAGAAATAGTTTGGTTGCATGGTTTTCCTAAGAGTATCATATCTGATTGGGATACAAAGTTTCTTGGCCATTTTTTGAGCACATTATGGAAGAAATTAGGCACACATTTGGGTTTTAGTTTAGCCCTCCATCCACAAACAGATGGTCACACTGAAGTTGTGAATAGGAGTTTAGGTAACCTCCTTTGATGTTTGATTGGAGACAAACCAAAATAGTGGGACTTGTTGTTGTCACAGGAAGAGTTTTCCTATAATAATTTTGTGAACGGGAGTATTGGAAAAATTCCATTCAATGTGGTGTATGGTTTCAGACTTAGGGGCATAGATGAACTCAAAGATAGTGCAGAACTAATGAGAACAAGTGTTGTGGCGGAGGATTTTAAAGAATATATCAGAGATTTGCATAAAGAGGTGAAAGAAAAGTTGGAGAAGAGTACAACTAAGTATAAAGAGTCTATTGACCATCACAGAAGAGAGTAGGAATTTTAGATTGGAGAATTGGTCTAGGTTCATTTTAAAAAGGAGAGGTTTTCGCAGAGAACCCATAATAAGTTAAAATGGAAGAAAATAGGTCCTTGTCAGATCCTACGTAATTTTTTAGCGAATGCTTATGAATTTGAACTTCTAGAGAATGTAGATATATCTCCTATATTTAATGTTAGTGATCTGTACAAACATTGTGAAGGAGAGACAAGTACTCAACCACATTTACCTATGAATATCATGGATAATACAGATTGGGTGAATCATCTACCTGAGAAGCAAACTAAAGAAGTAGATGAAATCATTGATTCCCCGGTTGCAAAGAAAACACATGGTAAAGAGTACATGGAGTACATGGTTCGCTGGAAGGGAAAATTAGTGGATGAAGCGTCTTGGTTGAAGGCACATGAATTGGTTCATTTTTGGAATATCAATTCCATATTGGCCTAAATTTTCCTTAGTCTCCACTCATGGAACATTTCTCCTTCCCAGGGTGTTTGATGCAGGAGCATCTCGGGCTCTCAAGCTATCCTCATCAATGTGTACATAATCATGTTTTGTTGTCAATTTTTTTGTGTTTTACAGATGCATTTGAGTTCATCTTGTAAGTCTTTGCTCTTGGTCAGTGTTTCCCTTTCATTGGTATGACATTTGTGTTCAACGAAGCTTCAAATGGTGTTCCCTCGATACTCAATGTAAAGTTGTGCATCGTTGATGACACCTCTTGCCTTTAGAGGGACTCTGAGAAAAGTCTCTTCAATCACCCAATGTGAAGACTATGCACTATCGGTGAGACCTTTTGCCTTCAGAGGGATTTTGAGCATTGTCTCTTTGATCGCCCAATGTGAAGACTATGTGTCATCGGTGAGACCTTTCTACTTTGGTGGAACTCTAAGCATTGTCTCTTCAACAATCTAACGTGAAGTTGTGCAATGTCAATGGGACCTTTCGACTTTGGCAGGACTTTGAGCAAAGTCTTCCCAACATCCGGATGGACTACATGCCTATTTGATGATACATTCCTATGTCGAAGGGAGATCTTTAGCTGTCTCCCCGACATCTCGATGGGATGAAGTTGAAGACTATTGGTTTCGATGGTTCATGTGCTTGACAGTTAATTGTTGGGAGATTGTTTCGTCATGGAAAAGGGGTTTTGAACTATTTTTTCCTGTGGGTTGAATAGTGGGGGAAAATGTATACAGAAATTAGGGAAAAACTATTTTGGAAAATAGAATATCAATTTGGTCTATGTAATTTGGAACTTCCGAATGTAATCTGTAATCAATTAAACTGAAATGAAAGAGAGGGTTGTTTTCTGTTGATGTTTGTTGCATTGTAGTGTGGTTTTGTTGCTTGATTGATAGCCTGATAAGGCTCTTCAATCTCGACTACGTCATTTTTTTTTCCTAATGGCCTTTTTTCTTCCCTCTACTTGAATGACCTTATTCATATATGATATCATAAATTCACACCTAATATTAAATTGGATTCTTTAGTACTCCAATTAAAAATCCTATCATATGATCATCTAGAAAACCTTCCACTACTATACTTAATGTTTGGAACTTGTTGATTTAATCCTTAATTGTGCATGTTTATATAACCATAGTTAGTTGCATAATAAATCTTTTGATAAGACAATTTTCATAGTGCACCATCAATTCTTTCACAAGTATGGACCAAGTGATAATAGATACATATTTCTATGTAAACAACCAATGATACTATAAAAAATAGGTGGGGCTCCAAAAAAAGAGATGAAATTAAAATATTTTACTAGGGTAGAATATCATGCAACTTTAAAAATGCTTCATTATAGATATATATGTGAGTGGATACTATATCCATCACACTTGCAAATATCAATTATAGAGATAGATCTTCATGTAATTTAATATAAATATCTAGAATTACTCGATCAATATAAACTCCATTATCCTTAAAGATGAAATTTTATGGTTGCAAAGCTAGAATAGTTGTACAAATATTTTAGTGATTTTTAATCAAAATTCACTTATGATCCAACTAACTTTTAAAACATATCAGAAACTCATAGATATTTTAAAGATAAATATCTAAATTTGGTTCCATCTCTACTTTTATTGGTACCTACATATATAAATCCACATATTCCTTGGAATAATTCTTTTGTAGTGTTGTAAAAAATATTTCCTTTCCTTGAGTCAAATGGATATCAATTTGGATTGAGATAGAAAATAAGGTTGTTGGCTAGTTTTACTCATGTTGTCTTCTAATAGATGAATCAAATGATTGTTATATTATACAATTGTATTGAGTAACACAAATTGAACAATATTTTTAAAATGGGGTTGACTAATACTTATACCATTGCAATCACCTGAATGAGATGGAACTAATGACTACTATATTATAATAATGGATACAACCTAAATCCAAACGTTTTTTTAGCATATCCTTCATATGTAAATGAAAACCATACATCCTAATTGTATGAATTTTTATTAGGACTTATATTGAGATAAACCCTATTTAAACAATGGTCTCATCATTTGTATTCTCTTCTTCCCAATAATCGTCCATTTATAGTGAAATTATTTTATCACACTAAAAAGTAAAATTAATCAAAAATCTATAAGATAACAACATAATAAATATGTATTAATAAATAAATAGAATAGATTAGATCCAAGCAATATGAGTGAAATGGGAGAATACCATTTATTATTAGAGTGGGCCACTTTAAGGAGGAAACATACAAACATATTACAAGGACAAAATTTATAACATGGTACCACTTTGTGTGATCTGTACATGTACTAACATAAATATGCTAGATAATAATAGTGATATTTAGGCTATAGTAGGGACCACATAACATGATTTTTAATGTTCTAAGATGATCTAATGCTTAGTTAAATCATAAGTATAAGAAACACTTTTGGTAGGGAAATACCATACAATAATCCTTAAGGAAGAATATAATACATTTAGTCTATCTTGAACTTAAGATCCCAAACATGTAGAATAATATCCATCTACATAATCTCCCTCACGTCGATTTTTACCTCATATAATTATAAATAAATTATAATAATGGAAGTGTAAGACACTAATCCCAACAAAGGAAAACTCATTCCCTAATATAATTAGTTTTACAAGTTACTCATATAATACATTATATCCACATATTAGTTACTAATGAGAATGTGTATTAGGAACCAACATCTCTGCCACCTCATGATATCGTAATCTTAATTACATAAAAACTACCAATAATCAGTTTCATTTTGGAAGAGACTAAGATTGATTTACATCAATCTTACAAGTATGGGTGTTATTAATCTTGTAAAGGATAAGATAATATAAATTGCATGTCACATTCAAACAAACATTGAGATATTTTTAGTAACTTTATTATTAAATTCTAAAATCTCAAATGGAGAAATATTATTTTTCATTTTTATTTTTATTTTTCCCAACATATATGCAAGTGGATCAGCCTAGTGATGATTTTGGTATCATTATTCTACTATATTCTACCTATGTCTACCAAATAATCTTAAAATCACTTTCCTTTTGGAGAGATTGTAGTGGCTAAAGTGTTTTTTGTGTTCCCTTTTCTAGCTAATTTTTTTGTTTGTGTTCCTCTTATATAAATACAATAAACAAAAAAAATGACTATATCAACAACATGTCTCCATAGACCCTTGTTTATGGAGTAATTAAAAAACTCTAAGAAGAAACTCTCATTTTGAATTTTTCCAAAAAGTGATTATTTTAAGAGGAGTTTGTTGGGACCATTAGAGGAAATCAATCTTGTTGTATGTGTCATGTTTCAATCTCCAACTGACCAATTTACTAAAAGGGATTCTTTCTATTTAGATATCAAAGTGAACAATGAAGCCAAAATTATGGAAATTGGCAATGGACTCTAATCTTATAGTAGTTTCATTGGGTTTTATTTTCTTTGAAGTGGAAGAGAAATCCATTTTAAATATCAATAGTTTGAGTATTAGATTTATTCTTTGTTTAAGGTCTTATATAACTCACATGGTTTAGTCTTATTCTAGGAACAATTCAAGAGGATACTCTTTCATGGATTTTATTTACAATAGCATGAGCTCAAATTGTTGCTCAAGGAAATCATGGCATATTAATAATATTTTTACTTTTTCTTTTTCTTAAATAAATTTTAAGTGAAGAGGGACTTGCTAACTTAAGGTCTATTTGGATGAGGGCAGCTAGTACGAAAGATATTATGGACAAGTTGAAAGCTTGGATGGTCAATTTAGCAGTAAGGGAATAGATTATTGGTAGAAACCTCTCTTTGCAATAACCTTGTGTTATAGTAGGCTAACCCAAATAATGAAACCCATATTAGCACAAATGGTGGCCCACCTCTAATGATAAATCAAGCACCTACAAAGAGTATATCATTTCCTACCAAAAAATAATAAACATTTTATCCCATATTACTAATATTTGGTTGTGTATGAAAAATTTGTAGTGCCTACTACCTTACCATTTCAAAAAATTGAGGTTTCTTTGTTATTTATAAATCCTCAATGGAGTAATATGTTATAGTGGCCTCCAAGGATGATATTGTGTTTAATTGGTTGATTATACCTATTAGATGATCTTATTTTGGGGAGTGGTTAATAGTCATATTTTTTTATAGTTACCTTGATCTCAATTTAGGTGGCTTGATTTTGTAGCATTAGGTTTATTTTGGAATTTTCTAATTTTTAAAGTGTTGTGTATGAAGCTTTTATTTTTTGAGAGAGCTCCTATAAAACCCTCATTGAGTCAATAAATAGGTCCATACTATTGTTGAACACACTAGAATATTGACAGGGGGCATGAATTAGTATACTTTAAATTTTAATCCCAATTTTTAACTATTGAAGTTAAGTTATACCATTAAAACATTCATCTGCTTAATCAAAAAAGAAAAGAAGATAAATGTTCACATAGAACATAGTTGACACCAGATATACATGGAAAACCCCACATGGGAGAAACCACAGTGAGAAATGTTGCTTGGATCTACTATCCAAATCCAACATCACAAATGAGAAAAAGTTACAACTTTGATTTAGGGCTACAACCCAAGGAAGCTACAACTCCTTGATTACAGATTTAGGGTTACACCCAAGGAAGCTACAACTCCCTGATTAGAAAAACTGGAATATGACTGACTTTATGGCTTCAACCCACTAATAGCCATCAATTCTACACATTAGGTCTGAGGCAGACCTTATGACTATCTTCCCATACACTTAAAAATCTTCACACACTTTCATACATCTCTTCTCATATTTTATCTTCTACATACATACATACATACATATATATCATTTCAACACTTGCAAATAAAAATTAAGTTGGTCAAAAAATAATAAAATATGAAACTTGTAGTATGTGAACCTTCATATCAAAAAAATGATAAAACATTATTTACATTTCTCCCATATGATTCAACATGACCCATACAACATCTTCAACCAATCCTTAAACTCCGCTCAAACTTGAATTAGTGGTACATATTATCAGCATACCTTAGTCGACCTCAACAAAAATATAACTTCACAAAATGACTTGCAATAAATGTGTGGTATTGGCAACAAGAAAGATATTCATGCACTTCATACCTTAGACATTATGATACATGCGGAGTTTCCACACAAACTCATACTATTGAGCTTTACAACTTTATGCTTGTGCAAGTATCTAAACATATGTTCTAATGAGGATTAAACATTTGAATCCAACTATATCAATATATCGCTTTGAAAACTGAACTTGTGGATCACTAGATCACTTGAAAATTTAAGATAACATAAATTAGAAACAATGAGTATGTCATCAAAACTACTTGGACAAAAATTCACATTTGGAGGAATGCAGAGCATTCCAATAAGCCTTTTGAACCACTTTATCTACCTTAGGACAGTCATGTACTCTGTCACTTCTACTTTCTCTATAGAAGGAATATTGACATGAAAACTTGGATATAACACCTTCAAATATACATGAAATTAACTTCAAAGCCGCAAGACTAAATTTCTCTCTACTTCAAAGGATGCATACCAATATATTGTGTCTCTACCTTAGAGTATATACTATGAAATCCTAAGACAAAAATTTGCAACTTTTTATTGAGCATGGTACACCAAGCTGATAAAATATCATTGTAGGAATCTTGGAAACACATCAAGACATGTGTACCCACCTCTGCATCATTCTAAGACATCAAGATGAATCTTAGTATTTTAGAACATTGTAATGTTGACTCGCACCATTAGATATATCTATATACTAACAATCTTCAAAGCATATACATACTTAAGCATACTTTTTGACATGAATGACAATCAAGATTATCAAGGTGCAATGATATCCCCCTTTGTCATTGATGGAAAATCCAACTTATGTGAACAAACACTCCCCCTTATATGCACATTTCTCTCCCCCTTTGACATCAAGTGAAAATGGCAACTATTCATACAAAACTTATAGACTCCCCCTTATTCTATACAACTTTTACTCCCTCTAGGATGAAGTCCAGTTACTTCATCAACAAAAAGGGTAATATATTTTTATCTATAGACTATTTTGCTCCGCATATATAGGCAACATCAAAAAGGAAAGATAAAAAACCCAAACTAAATTCAACTAGATGGAAGAATGTTCTTGTAGATTGTCTTGAGCTAGATCAAGTTATTGTCCCATTATTTCTTTGTTACGGTCAAGGTTTGGAATTGACACACCAACTGGACATAAGTGTCCTTAGCTTCCTCCAAAGGAGATGGTGATGGTACTTCTAAATTTCACCATTAGTCTCTGCCAGAATTCCAATGAGTGAAGTCAACCTTAGGCCTCTACTTCTCTTAATTGCTTTACCTAAACCTTAAATTGCTCCCTTTGGTCTTGCAGTTGTATTTGGGAGTATAGACTTTCCACTTGTGCCCTTATGGAACCATCACTATCCTGCATAGTATCATAAGTTGTAGCACATTAGTGATCTGCATTTCAATAGCATTGATCTAATCCTTTATGCTCTTTTTTGTAGCATGCCACTTTAGATAGAAGATGTATAATACTTTTGATTCCTCCAAGCACAAGTATAAATGTCCTTGATGCAAAATTGCAACTTGGAAAATATATTGTCATAATTTTTAGAGGTATTTGTCAGTCTTTTTTCATTAAACTTTTGTTCTTCCTGCTTCTCTAGATGAGATGAATAAATCTCAAAGGACTCCATTGACTTATTCATCTATTGTGTAGGGGGCAGTGATGAATCTATTTTTGCTTTAAGCAATATTTCTTCCAATAAATTTATTGATTCTTCCAATGCCTTCATTGATTCTTCCAAAGCTTTTGCACTCTCCACCTATTGCTGTAAAAAAAATTCCTTGTTGTGAAGTGGAGTACATCTCCAAGCTTCATCTTATGTAGGGGAGACATACAAGAAAAATTGACTTGTCCATAAAATGTAGGAATATGTAGCAACTATGGAGACACCACTAGTTCAATCTATATTTCTTGTGCCAAAAACTCCTTAATTGAGTCAATCGGAGAGGAATATTCCTTTTCTCTTCTCCTTTTCATTTTCCTTCTTCATTTCCTTCTCCTTTTCTTGACTGGAGACATCCTGCTCATTTTGTTAACCGGAGACATCTTTCTCATTTGTACCTTTTGGAGGGAGCACATTAATAGTATCCTCTACATACAAAAGCTCTAATTAATCTATTCCAACATCAATTTTCATTTCTTCAAGGATCTTCCTTGTGACTTCTTTTGTCTCCTTCTGAATTTCTCTCTATAATTATCATCTATGCTCATAAGGATGCCTACTCTATGCTTTGTGTGGAGCTCATTAGCTTGCTTCTGAATTATCTTGTTTTTTTCTACTTGGGAGACAAAGGGCCCAACCTTGTTGATAGCCTACTATTTTAGCTCTTCATTTACCTTGATTGCATTCTCTCTTCTTTGTAGATTAAAGCCTAATGTAGGCCTTCCAAGGCCTTTGTAATGAAGTCACTCAATTACCTATTATGCTTGAACATATACATAATAATAGCCTTTTCTATGGTCTTCTAATCTTCTAGAAGGAATTCCAGATGGAGCTCTATAGTTTCATTCAATAGACCATGATCAACAATTCCATTCAAAATGGCTTCAAACTCAGGGGGCTCATGTGGAATTGGAGGAGATTGCTTTGTTTTCTCCTTTTTCTATCTTCTTCCCTTTCTTTTTTTATTTGGAGGTACCTTTATCTCCAACTTCTTCCTTCTCTTCAAATTCCTCTACATTTGTCCTCTTCCTTTTGGCCTTTTTCTTAGTCCTAGTGACCTTCTTCTGTGGTGGAGTTTCTAATGCATCTCTTCTCCTTGCACTAGTTTTTTGTGTAGATCTGGAGGGTTGGGGAGCAGATGCAACAATAGAAGTGGATCTATCGAACCTTCTTGACTCTTTGTTGGCTTCTAGAGGAATAGATTTAGCTTTAGAACTTTTTGTTGGGGTATCAAATGTAGAATTTGGAGGAAGACCATGTTTCTTCTGAAGCTCTTCTCTATGTTTTGACAAATGCTTCTCTACATTCTTCTTATACATCTTATCCATTATCTCATCATATGTGCCAAATCTCTCAGTGGTTGTATCTTTTATCTTTTTCGATAGAATATCCACATTTCTTTAGACATATTCAATTGCAACCTCATAAGGTAATGTAGGAATCCATGAGGTTCTAGGCTCCATTTCTTCCATGTACCAATAATCCTTTTCCACCTTGAATGTTACCTCATTCTTATACTTCTGGACCAAATTGGATGGAATTATCTCTCTCATGCATCTCTAATTGCAAGCTTTTAAAGAAGTCCCTGTACAAAGTATTGTATACTTTCTTATCTGAAATACCTTTTATATGTTTCTTGATTTAAGCTACTACCAAAGAAAACTTATCCCATATTTTTCCTTTAAATCCAGGTAGTTCATTCAAGAAAAAGAATGTAAGGCAAATGGTCAATGATCCAAACTTGAAATTGTATCTAGTTTCCTTTGTTTGCTTCAAATTTTCCATAGTTTCTCCTTCAATAGATCATAGAGACCAAAGTTGGATCCTTCCTTCACCATCTAATACACAGTGTGGATTGTGGTGGCGATAGCAAATCCCTCTCTATTTGTGTAGAAAATTTTGTAGGAAATCCCCATTATGGCATAGTGAACTCCAAGATCAATGATATCTTTCACAGTTAGGGTTCTTTTGTTGAACTTAGCTTTGGGGTAAGCTCAATAACCCTTTCATTCTTGATTGACTTCATCACTGGGACTGGTTTGATGGCACAAAGACTAATAACAACCCAAATAGCTTCTTTTGTTATCATGTAGGGCTAATCCAACCAAATAAATTCCCCATGAATATGACTTAGGATAATCCTCACCCATTCCTTGCAATCACAAAAGTCTGGAAAATATTTCCATGTATCCTAACCCTTTTGTTACCAAATTTGCATATTTAGGCTTGTATACACCATTATCACCTAGGAGTTCAAGTCAAAGCACTTCAAATGATGATCTTGATAAGGATTGTCCATGCTATCATTATATGCATACCTTATCCATATCCCCTATTATCCTCCTTCTCATCTCCTTTATCCTACCTCCATCCTCCTATCATAACCAATTCACTCTCTCTTTACCCTTGATCTTTATAGAAAGCTAGGGGCAAAACATCCATGCATACTTTTGACAATGCAATTCCCTTCCCTCTTATTCTACTATTCTTCCATCCATGATTACAATACCTCTAGTTTGAGGCATCTTATCCTTATCATCATCATCAATCCATCCAACAATCGATTTTTAGCTTGACTTGAAGCATATTCCTTGTTTGCTTTTGGTTTGTTGTGCATGGTTTCTTGTTGCTTGTGTGTTTATCATTGTTTGCATTTATCATGATATTTTGCACTCTATTGTCACAAGGGCATCATGGTCTTCTAGATCATGGTGTTATAAGGCATATATTTGTAATTGACCTTTTTTATCATGTACTTGGCACATTGTCATCCTGGTTCCTTATACATTGGTGCATAATGTCAAGTAAAATATCAAATCTAGGTTGCTCATATCATTGCAACATGATGATCATCCATCCTCCCTCTCTATACATATCTTCATCATCCTTATCCTCTATTCCTCTCATCCATTTCAAGAGCACATTGGTGTTCTTTGAACCCACATGTCCTCTCGAGGGGGCATACCACTACCTCCTCGTCATCCTTCCTCATCCTCACTAGTGACTAGGGCATCATGCCACTAGTCCTTATCCCTTGCCTACCCATTATGTTTTATTTTCTTTGAAATGATGTTACTTCTCTTAGTCACAACATCATCACAAAGAGAGGAAAAATGTAAACACCTAAAATATGACATTAACACAACCACACTTTAGCGATCCTAATATTTAATTAAATAATTATTTATTATTTATTTAATTAAATTAACCTTTTCACTTATCCTAATAATTAATTAAATAAATATTTATTATTTATTTAATTAATTTTCCCATTACCTTTATCAACCACCTTTAATTAAATAAATTTATATTTATTTAATTAAATCTAACCTTAGCCTCTAAACCTTCCAACTAAATAAATAAATTAATACTTAATTTATTTATTTAGGCTAATTAATCTTTATTACCATTTCCTTATTATTTAATTTCACCTCACCATCATTAGCCCATTCTCCAACTTTTAACCCTAGCCAAGTTAATGAACCCATGGTTTGTTGACTTAACCCATCCCCATTAAATTAAGATCCATGATTAATTAATTCAATCCTTAGGCCTAACCATCATTAACATTTTTTCTCAATTTTTAATTCTCTCCAACTCTCCCAAACTTGTCACCATGTGACAAGTGTCCTAGCCTACCCATCCTACCCTCTTCTCACATATGTGTGAATGCCACCTACCTCTTACACAATCCCACTATCATACACATGCTCTTTCCAATGTGTGCTCACACACCTCTCTCTTACACCCCTTTCCCTCTTATGACACTTGTCACAAGGATAATTCTCCACCATACCACTCAATCTTAGCCCTTGATCAAGATAATGCATCCTAGCCCTTAATTCCACTCATCAAAAATCTATATATTGAGGTATTAGCTCTCATTTTACTAAGCCATCTCTATCATACCCTTATGTTGAAAAAATTATGAGCAACCATATATTATCAGTACTTGAGCAAATCTACAAGTCTTCGGTGCAACTTGGATCTCAATCAATGGTGATGAAGATGATGAAGGTATAATGTCAATTTGTGTTCATTTCCTTTATGTTTTTCATTGATTTACCTTCATTATCATGTTCCCCTTCTTCACCAATAACAACCAAGAACATAACATCATTGATGTATAGAAACAACCATCACTCATAAACCCATGGATAACATCCAAACATAGAAGCACATAAAATGTTGGACAAGAACCATCAAAGAACCATATAATCAATAGGATCACGAAAGGTGGGGTCTTACAAACATCTGTCCATATAGGACAAGAGTTCATCTATCCATCCAAGATAGACATCTACCCAAATAGTGTAGGTAACTATCAGTAAAGGATAGGCATGTGCTCTTGCCGGAGTCTTAGACTTAGGGATTGTCCATTGCCCTAAGTTTTTTTGGACTACACTTCCCTAATGAAAGTACACTGAGGTTTCCATCATTCAAGGATATAAGAAATAAAGGCTTGAGTCTCACCTCAAAGTTTGGCTTAAAGCCTTGAGAAGTCAAGTGAATTCATCCAGGATTCTTCTAAGTACACAAAAAATATATTTTATCTTGAAATTTATGTTAAAAATTCTTATCCCCCCCCTCCCCTTTAATTGAATGGTTCTCTTGAATGATTATCTTATATTATTGAATTGACATAATTATTAATGACTACTCCCTAATCCCAAACCC
>VDFB02102671.1:0-26669 GCA_007258455.2 Sequoia sempervirens | reverse complement strand
AAATCAATTTTAGTAAAGTAACAGGCACCATGGAGCTCATCAATAAGCTCATCAATCCTCGGTATCGGATACCTGTTCTTGATCGTCCTCTTATTCAGGACCCTGTAATCAATGCACATGCGTAATGTTCCATCCTTCTTCTTAACCAAGACAACCGGTTACAGTTTAATGGTGATTTATAGGCCTAATGTGACCCATAGCAAGTAACTCCTTTATTGTCTTCTATCTCATCCTTTTTTTAATCTTTTTTAGGATGCCCCGTAGTGAGTTATCGGCATTGGGCGAAGGGCCTCGAGCTCCGCCAATAATGTGCTCTATGCCTCTGTCTGGAGGTCTACCTGGCGGAATATCACTGAACACCTTATCGTGCTTGACTCTCAACTACTGAATGTCCGGATGATATTCTGTCTTTTGCTGTCCCTCCTATATAGGGGCTAAATGGCACTCGGCAGCCCACTCTACCATGTCGTGACGCATGAGCCTCTCCATCCGACAAAAAGAAATTGTTTTGAGGTCGCTGTCCCGAATTGCTTTAAGTATGTGAGTCTTCCCGTCGACATCAAAACGGATCTCCATGTCCTTGAGACGAAGAGTGACTTCCTCCAATGAATGAAGCCACTTCATTCCCAAGACCAAATCAATGTCTCCCATGTTAACCACATAGTAATCAGCCTTGAACTCATAATTGTTCAGGCGTAAAGGGAGATCCTTTATCATGCGTTCACACCTCAAAGTGTATCCATCGGCCACCTTGACTCTAATGCCCTCAAACTCCTCAGTGATGAGTCTGCGTTTCTCAACGAATCTAGCATCTATGAAATTATGTGTGGCTCCTGTATCAAGTAGGGTAATGACCCTCTGTCCTGCCAACACACCACGAATCCTGAAAGAGCCCTCCTGTTGTATGCTAGATAAGCGTGCCTCCTGTAACTGAAGCTCTGGCCCTGTCTCAGCTCTAGGCTCTGGAGCCTCTGACTCTAAATCCTCGGAACTCTCCTGCTGTTCGGAATTTTCTGATTCTGAGTCCTCGTAGTACGCCCACATCACTCGATTTGCCTTGCCCTTAGGTCTTAGAGGACAATCGTGATTGGCGTCATAGGGTCCTTTGCAGTAGAAGCAAAGCTTCTTCCTGCGTAGGTCATTAAGGGCCTCTCGATCCAAAGGTGGAGCTGCTGATTTACCTTTTGAATCGTTTTTAAAGTCTGATTTTTCTTTGTTAAAATCAGATTTGTCCCTGTTTCTGTTAAAGCCCTTGTTGTCCCTGAAAGATGAAGAACCTCTGGAGTTAAATCTACTAGACGGTGCTGCTAACTCCATGCTACGTGCTTTCTTCATCGCCTCCTGTAATGAAGGAGGACCAAATGCTTTTATCCAGCCTCTCAGTGGTTCTGTCAAACCCTCCATGAAGAGGACTACCAATCTCCTCTCAGAAATGTTCGGAACCATGACTGATAACTTCTGAAAGTCACCAATGTAGGATTCCAAACTGCCACTCTGCCTCAACTGAGCTAAGTCTCTGAAATAGGATTTTGGATCCTTCCTATCAAACCGCTCAACCAATCTGTCTACAAACTCCTGGTATGAAGTGATCCTGTCATGCTATAACGTCACCATCCCATGGTGCCACCAGTCGTAGGCTACTCCCTCAAGATGCAGTGTCGCATATCGAATGGCATCTCTCTCAGCCATCGGACGTAATGTGAGGAAGGTGTCTAACTTGCTAATCCATGCCTGGGCTGTCACCTTGCCACTACCATCGAACATCGCTAGGTTAAGCCTGTTTGTTGCATGTTTTAGGTCATTGTTCTGCTGTCTAGGTCTCCAATCCTGTCGACCTCTATGGTGCTCTCTCCTCTGAGTAATAAAATGGTCGAAAGTGATCCATTCTCTGACCTCCGGTGGTACTAACTCCCACTCCTCGTTCGCTGCCATAAGCGTATCCGCGAACAACTCATCACGCTCCTCACCTGCCAAGACCTCCTCGGCCTCCTGTCTCACAAATGTAGGCCTGGTAGGCCTGTCTGCTGTCCGTGAGGCTGTCCTAGGTGCCCTACGAGACCCTGCTTCACTCCTCTCATCGTCACGATGTGGTGACGGTCTCCTCGGAGTACCCAATCTCTGAAGTGCTACTGCCAACTGCTGTAATACATCATCGGACCGCCGTTGACCTGCACGAAGATCTCTGAGTGCATGCAAAACCTCTGCATCGTCCTGATCTCTGTTATTAGGTGGGATCTTTGTCCTAGGTATATCTGTTCTATCAGCCCTGTCATTCCTGTCAACCATGTTTCCTGGCTGCCTGCTCAAACTCTGTTGTCTGTCAATCAGAGCACGTCTGCGTGTGTAATACCTGTGAGAGCCAAACTGTTCTGGCTGCATAAGATTGCTAAACCCTTAGGATGGCAGGATTTAGCTCTGATACCACTGTAGAAACCCCTTGCTTCCCCTATTTCGTCTCTGCCTGTTTTTCTGAAGTTTTGGTTTTTTTGTGATTTTTGGGTTTTTTTTGCATAAATAAAGAACAATGCGATTTTTGCAAAGAAATGATAGAAAATCTAAATACAAACTAATAGCTCCAAGAATAGCAAAATATATTGCAACTATCAATGCCAGTCTATTATTAAAAACTTCTGGACTTATTGCACTGAGATCCAATAACATGCAACTGGAAAAATAATATTTTTTTATATGAAAGAACCTGGTAAATGCAGCAGGCTGAAAACAATCAGATCTGGTACGGCTGCAGCAAATTCCTCTTTCCCTCCTTCTGTTGATTCAGAACAGTGTTAGGTATGTAGGCGCCTCAGAAGGTAATAGCAGACTGAACAAAAGGGAGGCGATTTGTCTTTAGAAGGAAGTACACCACTTTTTCTGGAAAGTACGGCCTGGTGAAGGACAGTACGGCTGTCAGCAGCAAATAATGAGACTGTACAGTTTCCTCAAGTTCCTCCAGATCTCCCTGAAAGGTGCACCTAAATGAAAGATTGCTCTCTGAATGAAACCCTGAATCAAAACTCTGGCAATGAATGATCTGTGAAGTTCGATGATTTCCTCTGGATGAAGAAACCTTTGTGCTGGCAATAAATCAGGTGTTATTTCACACCCTCTGAACTGCTTCCAATGGAGATGGCTCGTTCCCCAAGGAATTCGAGACTGAAACCCTAAAGCTTCTTGCTCAGACAAAACTTGACCAATTTCCAAAATCAATAATCACATAATGGCTCAAAAACCAATGCAAATGCACTATATTCCTCAAAAGTGCGATTTCCTCAATAATAGGGTTTATTAAAATATTCGACTTTTAATTCTTTTAATATTTCCATAGTCTCAGCCAAATTTTTATAATAAAATATAATTGTCAATTTGGCCCCCTTCTGATGATGGCGACCCCCTCAATCAAAATCACTTAAGTTATAATATAATATTATAACTTTATATTATAATCTTCAAATAATTAATATTTAATTAATACAATTAAATATTAATATCTCTCTCGTTATTCATCCGATGATTGATCCGTCTGAAGCTGATCGAACACTGAAGTGATTCTCAACACTGCCAAATCCATATCGCTAAAAATAGCAGGGGGTCCCAATGCCAAGAACTGCTAAAAATAGCAACTTCTAAGAAGTCTAATGAGCCCGAACGAAGCCAATGATCAAGAAATGCTAACCGACTAAGCTCCTAACGTGACTTATCTAGTCTATCCCTCAATGGGTCATATGATAGCTAATCTTGTGTCGAGAGATGTCAGGGGACATGACATTTTAGGACTGAAAGCATCACCATATTGTTGCATCTGATGAAAGTACACTTCTAGCATTGTTCATTTGTAAGGCCCCTTGTGATTACCAACATTTTCACATTTATCACTGAGTTGTTTATGCATTGTCAAGACCTGACATTAGAGACCTTGGGGTTATCTCTTGAGGCTTGTTGATAGAGATTTACCTTTCAAGAGAGATAGAATATCATATTCTGTCTAAGTTATTGTTGTGCGAAACACCATCAACAGATCCCAATCCCTAGAATCATCAATGCACTCAAAGTAATTGTAATCACTTGAAGAGCAAAGAGAAATATTCTCAGCATCATCTTCATCATTTGTATTCAAGATTATTGATCCACATTTTGAGAACTCTTAACATGAAGAAAATTGTTCACTCCCAAGCAAGTGCACCCTTTCAAGGCTATCAACATATCCTCTACTTGAAGCAAGAGATTCCATCTCCATTTCATAAGAAGAATTATAATCAACAGAGGATTGACCCAGTTCAATTTCACCACCTTGGTCACTAGTTGGTGCATCATTGTCTCTGATCAAATTAGGATGTGGGACTTCCCCCTATACCCCTTGTATTTCCTCACAATCTAGGACATCCCAAGGATGAAAATCATGTACCATTTCCTTGTCTTCATACTATGTATCTTCATCTATGTTACTTATGAAATTACAATAGTCATCAACTGGTTGTTCAAATTCTAATACATCCTCTAGACTTGCTTCCACTGACCTTTGATCCTCCTCATCATGGTAGCCACTTGTGACATTCTAAGGTAATACATCATGTCTATTCATTCTTATCCTCCTCTACAACCATTATCCAATCAATTACTTGGCTTAAACCGTGAGGATTCAACTCCTTTGGTAAAGTACTCAATCCTGATTGATATATTTCACAAAACAAATCAATACATTGTGAGTTTTATAGTCTAAATTTTTTAGGTATCTCCAATAGAGTATTCACAAACCTGGAGAAAATATCATAAGGTGATTCCTCTTGATACCTTTTCATCTCATATAATCTCTTAGCTGAAAATTCCTGATCAATTTTTCTTTGTTCCTGTGATATTTTCTCTTGGGTCTTACCATGATTCTCATATTGTGGTGATGGAGAAATTGGAATAGTAGAATCCTGTCATCTTCACATAAATTTCCACTAATTGATCCACTAGTTGTATTTACATGAAATGTACTAGAATGATCAACATTGGTGGCTGAATATCCCTTCATCATTGAATATTTCAAATTATTTTCAATATATATGGCAATTTGATATGCTTGATGTAGTGTTGTAGGATCTTTGTCTCTTAAGAGGTAACCCATATTTTTATCAAATGCACCCAAATACATGACTAAACACTCTGCATCATTTGGTCTTATGGTTTTAGGAATCTCTCTTAAATAATCTTTGAAAATCTGAGATTGAAAGAGGGAACTAGCTCATCTTCTTCTTTCTCCAAACTCATGAATTTTTGTCTAATTAGGATTGGATCAATCCTTTCACCAAACTGTTCCATGAGAACTACTTTAAACTCATCCCATGAATGTATGGAGGATGCTAGAAAATATGAAAACTAGTCTCTAGCATCAACCTTTAAGGATTGAACAAACAACTTCATGACAACATCTTTAAATTCTAGTTCATAATCACCCATCGTATGAACAAACTCTTGCAAATGCTTGCTTGTTGATTCAGCCTTTTCACCATTGAACCTTGGTACTTTATCTCTGAGCTTAGGTGGTACAACATTTGGGTAACCACAAATGCTATCAAAATTAATGTCTTTGTACCTCTCGGTATTGAAATTTCCTTGATATGACAAAGGTTGTCCATTGTGCATGGTTACATTCATATCTACACTAGAATGTGTAGCTTGAGAATGCATTTTCACTCCTTGAAAGAGGATTATAAAATTTTCTTTGCAATTGCATAATACAATAAAAATTCCTTTTGCAACTATGACCTTAAGCCCTTACAATTCCCATTTCTTATAAATTTTGCTTAAGATCTTACAATATAACATGCTTCTTTATGACAATGCATGAATTTCAAGTCATATTCAAGAGGCATGCTAAATTACCACTATTATTCCCTCATATGGTGCTACTCCACCTAATAACGAATCATTTACATCACAAGTACAAAAGATTTCTAATAATTTTCTTACAAATATGATCAAATTTTCTTCAATTCTATGAGAATACCTTGAATTATGCAGCAGTCACCTAGCTTTTGTCTTTAAATTTGCATATCTAGAGCTTTGATGTATTCTTTATTAGGTTCTTTAGTCAGAGTTGACACCTCCTATTATAGAGGATTAAACATCAAATGAGATGAATTTTCTTCACAAATAAAATATGCTTTGGGTTTCCTCTCATAGCAGAGTCACTTTTAGATCCTTCAAACCTTGTTGCAAATCAAATCCTCTACTAGGTTCAAGAATTCTTCAATTTATGAACAAGATGTTCAGAATTTCCACACCATTTGACTCTATGATATAGGGATCTGCATCTGGAGAATGGAAATTATCCCCAACAGAGTTGCCATTTTGTTGGTGTTTTTTCTAGTACACCCTTAGAATTCTCTAAAGGGTAGCCAAACCCCATAATCAAGAATCTTCAAGATGAATGGCCAACTTAATGAGTAAAGGACTCTAGGGTCTCTACTCCTTCACTTTAGGCTCTGTGGGACCTAGGAGGGTATTCCTTACCGTGTTCATTATAATCTAATTGATGGAGAACACTTTTATACATAGATTGGTTCTTATAACTTGCAAATAAACTTAATTCACTAAAGATTTGGTGGGTCTTTAAGTAAATAATCATCTCTTTACTAGGAACAAGGAGGTATTTCAAACACATGCCTCATAATCAGAAAATTTTGATTGAATTGTGTTCTTATTCTAAATCCATGGTCGGGTAAATCATCGACACATTCAATTGTAAAAATATCAAACAAATAGACCAGTGTTTCATCAATTGGGAAATGGAGCCAAACATGCAATAACTAGTATTATACAAATTATTTAACTCTAATAATAGTGGATGATTCTCATACATCCTTGCAATTTGAAAATTCACAACATCCAAAACATAACTTCTTATCAAATCCTATGCAATCTTTTACAAATCTATGACCCGCTTTAAGCATTTAATTAACCCTTTGAGTTAAAGAAGAAATAAGGACACACATTCATTCAAACACTTGAAGATGAATGGTAATACCCTTGATATTTTCATTCATGACTTGCATAAATTTACAAAAGGAGAGTATATGTTTCAGAGATAAGATTTGTTTCGATATCAATAATTTGCATAAAACCAATTTAATACTATTACATATATGACTTCAACCCAAGATAAATCTCACTATTCTATTCATTAGCATTTTATAGTATACCCTTTCTACACTTAAATTTTACCTAGAACCTGTACTAGACTAAAAATTTGACCCCTATAATGAGCCTTGAAATCCCTTTTATATGCTAAGGGAGCAACAAGCATCAGACTCATTACAATTGCATTTCAAAGATATTTCATTTCATTCCACATTTCAATTTTGTTCCAAAATTTCCCTGGATGGTTGCTTGTAATCATTTGTTGAACTGGGGAAGAAAAATTCACTTCAAGTCACCAAAAGGGAACCGGCCAATGCCACCAAAAATTATCCTTAGCTGGCAACAAACCTTGCATTCCAGATTAGTGAAAAAGAAAAAAAACCAATGAACCCAAAGAATGCAAACATCAACCACTATAGCAATATTATCATCACCAAAAAAATTAACACCCAAACACCATCTTTCTTAACCAGAACCAGACCCAACACCAAAACCAAACCCATGATACACATAGACACTACGTGTCCTTGCAAGAAGTGGGGAAGAGACCTCCACTCATTCCTCTTCTTTGTCCTTGCTAGCCATTGGGTAGTCATGCCTTTTGGAAAAACAAGTAAAGTTATCTATTGGTTGTCATTGATGTCCCCATGTTGGTAGTATGCTAGCAGTTGGGTCCAGTACTCTTATACCGATGCTTATCATCTCTGGTGGTTGGTCCAGTATTTTGGTTGCCTATCCGGTATTCTGGTCTGCACTTCTCTGTGGATGATAATCTCTGGTTGCAATTTTGGGAAACAACTGATGGATGTTAAAGGCATGCATGATCAGGTTATTTTGTGCTTTGGTGCTAGTACAACATAGTAGCAACCAACAGATTGATTGTTGCCTTGTTGCATTGAAGATTATTCCTGGATGACTTGTTAAGTTAATTTTAATTTGAAAACTTATGTGTGACCTATTTCTTGGTTTGAGCCGACATGATGAAATGTGCTAAAGATTGTTTTGTGTGTTTGGAAATATTTTTTGAACTATTGGATCTGACCTAATAATGGTTATATCATTTTGAAAATACTTTGTGGAGCTAACCTAATTAGTGCCTACAATGGAGATCGGGTATATATTTAAGTATATGGAGAATAGTTTGGAGTGAGAGTGAGTAAGTGCAAATGAGTATGTGTGAATATGTGTAGTGAGTCTATAGGAAAGTGATAGAGGAAATAAGTGAAAAGGTAATGAATTTGAAGGTGTGATAAAAAATGTAGCAGCTGTGAGCATATCCAGAACTATTTCAACACATGTTAGGTGCATCTTTCCTGTTCATTTTTGGGTTGTAAAGCCTTACTCTATTTTGTATAATTCTTCTATAGGTAGTGAGCCTCTTGTTGGACAGTGAGTCCTTTTTGTAGGCAGTGAGCCTTTGTACTTGGACAGTGAGTCCTTCTTTTGGTAATGAGCCTCCCTTTTTAAATACTATATAGTGTGAGTTAACCCTCATCGTGGTTTTTCCCTTATTGGGTTTTCCATGTAAAAATCCAGTGTTCATTGTGTTGATTTACTTTATGTTATCTGTGTTTCATGCTCATATTTAATAACAAAATAGTGTGGTTGAAGATTTGATAAGTGATATAGTTTTAAGTTTGAATTTGCATGACAACTAATTCACTCCCACCCTCTCAGTTGTCCTACGCCTGTTTAACAATTGGTATCAGAGCTCTTGGTTCCTCTGGTAAAGTATAACAACTTGAGGGAGATCCTGAAGATGGAGATAATGAATGACAAAGGAGAACTCCGGAATACTCTTGAAGATCTTGATAAAGTGGAAAGAGAAAACAAATATTTGAAAGAGAATCTTAATGAAGCAAATGAATGTGTTTGAAAATTGAAGGAACAGTTGAAGAAACTTAAGGAAAGACATAGAGAAGTAAGTGAACAACTGAAACAAGAGATAATTGGACTGAAAGTGACAATATAAGTAAAGAAGAGGATTGAAGAATGTCTGAATACAATGGTGCAGAACAAGTTTGAAGAATGTTCCAGACTCGAGTAGGAGATAGTAAATTTGAGAGTGGAATTAGAGAAGGATAACCTCTATGAAAATAATTTCAGATCCAGCTCTGATTAACTTGAAGAACTACTTGCTAGATAGAAACCATGTAAAGACAAAGGTGGATTAGGAGCCAATACCGATGAATGTTCTAAAGATGTGAAGATGAATCAAGGTAAGTGGAAGTAGAGAAGGAATTTTGCAAGATGACCTCCTATGAAACAACCTAATGCACAAAGGTACCCCTCTTTTGATAGTGTTTGCTTTTCTTGTAACAAATATGGTCATACAGCAATTGATTGAAGAAGTAGGATAAACCAATTTTCTGGCTCTCTTTTTGGAAAATGTTTTGAATGTGGGAAGTTTGGACATAAGGCTATAGAATGTAGATCTTAGGTAAGTTTGATCAGTCGGGTAATAAGAAATAGGCTTAATGAAGGCAGAAGGAATCAATTCTTTAATGGCTACTGGTATGCTTGCAATAAATTCAGACACAAAGAAAATCGGTGTAGATCGAGGAATAATGGAGGATAGTATAATTAGAAAGGTGTGATCTGGGTATGTGCAAGATCATCATGGAAAAAACAGGCCCTTAAGTGGCAAAAAAATTAGAAAAATCAGAGTTAGGCAACTTGACGTAAAAATTTGAATAAGTTATCTATATTATTTTGAAAATATGTAAGAATATAATCTGTAGAAAATTGAATGTAGTTTCTAAACTACTAGGTTTATTTAAAAAAATATCTATTTGGTGAAAATTTGAAATTTCAATGCAAGAGTACTTAAATTTTAGGAAAAAATAAGTAGGTGCCCTTCTGACCACCCTAACCAAAATAAAATGATAATATTTTTTTATAAGATTTTAGATATAAGTAGAGGACTCATGTCTCGATGTGATGCATATTTTTTGTAATTTTTCTCCAAGTAAATAATTAATTATGAATTTTTTATTAAATTTTAAAAAATATAAAAACTCATATGTTTGACCATCTTAACTTGGTCAAAACTTCATGATTTTTTTTTTTTAATCCTATAGTATCTAAAGCATAGAATGTGACACATGTTTCAGATTCAAAAAATGTGATACCTTTTGAAAGCTATAGATGTTTTTTAGTCAACCTATCAATCAAGACTTTAGTCCTAATTCAAATAGAAAATGAATAATAATTATTTATTAAATTCAAAGTAAAGCATATTTTATATTGGTGGAAAGTTGAGAATTTCCTTTTAAAACCCTTTTCATTTCATCAATTTTAGGGAAAAAAAAGTCATCAACCACATACCCATCATATCACCACTTTTTGACCCATCATGATCCTACACATACCCATCTGTTATAACAGCAATAAACCTAGACATGTATCTAAAGTTTGAAAGAATAAGAAAGGACAAAAATTTGCTCCGAAAGAGAAGAGTGAACTGGTAAAGAAGATTGATAAAGAAGAGATGAAGCAAGAGATGGAGAAAACTTGGAAGAAGAAAGAAGATGAAGAAGAGAAATCTAAGACTCTTGATGTGTTTGTACCCTCATCCCCTATAGATGACTTATTCAAAATTTAGACCTAGCATGGTCTTAAGGGGAGCATTATCAGAAGATCATAAAAACCCCCTGGAAGTATGACATGTTAGCACGTGGTTAGAATGTGAAGAATGCTTGTTCAGAGGTTCTGGAAGAAGAACCAGAGAAAAATATGTTGGTATGAGGATTTGCAGACCATTTGAAGGTTTCCTATGCTAAGTGAAGTGTGTGTTTAGTAGCTTTTTGTGGTTTCCACATTTAATACGCTTAGGGAAAACTCAACGGTGGATAAGTAGAAATTTGTGATGCTTTTTGGTTAATTATGCATCTAAAATCGTTGAAAAGTGCTCTCAAGAATTCTTGAGGCATGCTTGAAGTGTTTCTGAAGGGAATTTGAAGATTGATTCAGGTAATCTAGAAACCCTCTCTCTATTTGCATAAGGAAAGAAGAAAATTGAAGAAGTACTGTTGAATTTCAAGAAAGCTAAGCAATGGATAGTGGCTCCTATGGTGTTACCTCTCTGAAGATGAAAAGGGTCGAAGTAGAAGAATACGATCATAGGAAAATGAACTAGGGTTGAGCGAAGTTGAATCACAAAATATAAAAACCCTAGGGATGGATTTGTGGATTGAATTTTTTGTGGGTTTCAGATAAGGAAGTTATCCTATTCTTATTGAATTTTCTTAAGGATGAAAACATTGTTTTGGGAAAACCCTTCTTGATCTCGAAGGAAGCAATTGAAGCGATCACTGGATTATGTAGCATTGGAGAACTTCCTAGAAAGAAAACTATGAAATATAAAGATGTGGTGGAGTTGACTAGCATTGGTAGAGATTAGAGAGCATTGTTGATTGATACACTTACTGACTCAAGCATTAGGTATGTTGAGTATGGTATCTCATACAAAATTTATTTTAGGAATCATGAAAGCTCAACTTACACTATTGTCGTACACATTGCCCACATGATGGTTAACGAGAATAGAAAATTTGATTTATGTAACTTGTTACTTGAGAATTTTCTTGAAAATATTCGAATGTCATTGGTTGAGAATTATCCATTTCATTTCAAGTCCTTGTTGGTATACCTGGTGTTTTAATTTTTGAATTCTCTATCGGGAAAAGATAATGTGGTATGGGAATTTGGTATCCCTATTGAAAAAAAAATTACAAACATCTAGAGTCTTTGGAAGATAATGAAAATATGTGCAGATCGTATTTCTCATCCTTGTGAGCAAACCCTTGCTTCGGTATATCTACAGTAAGTCAATTCGAAGTAGGCTCTTCATTTGGGAAAAGATAATTGGAATTTGTAATCAGTGATTCCCCTCCAAAATTGAAAAAGAGAAAGGAAATGGGGCAAGACATCATTGATATTTCAAATGAGAAGGAGAAAGAATTGTTGACTGGTACTAAATCCCCTAATCCTGATGATATCTAGTCAATGATAGTTGAAGGAAAAATGAAGAAGATTGGTGAATTATGGGATGCTTCCTTTCCTATTGACAAATTGGAAATTGATGATATAGTGGTAGATTATCTACTTTAGAAAGGTATTGAAATATCTGATGTTTCTAATTTCTTACCTTAGAATCTAGTTGAGATTGTTGAAGAAAGGATGTTACATGAAGGTTTGGAAGGACATAAGATGGGAATCTTGGTTGAACGAAGATGTAAAAATGTTGTGCAAAGATTGTCTGGATTGATTGTAGAAACTAAGAAGTGTGTTAAAGAAATTTCAGATGTTTACAAGTATTGTCTTTGGTGACCTGCTACTGTAGACAACTTCAAAATTAGAATTGAAGCGATTGAAGCCAAGGTGAATGAGATTGGAAAGAACTTTGACAAATTTAAAGATAAAGAAGGGAAACAAAGGATAAGAGTTGGTGAACTTCAGGATAAACTAATCATTACACAAAGATAGAGAGATGATGTGACAAAGACCTTATGGATTCTTTAAAAAAAATTTGAAGTTTAGTTAGAGCATCTGAGGATGTGATAAAGACCTTCTAGCTTCTTAAAGAAATTGTTGAATTCCGGTTAGAGCATATTTTTAAAATTCTTGTTGATGCTGAAGATATTGAGAAACAATGTTATGATGTAGATTGGTCACCCTATTTTCCTCTGTTGGGATTATTGGAAAGTACATGTGCAAAATTAGAGTCTTCTATTTTTAACTGGAGGAAGTTGTATCTAGTTCTCAAAGAAAGATATAAGGTGTTTTAGGTGAAGAGTGTCATCTTCACTTAATTTATGCTTGCTTAAATAGTCTATATTGTTGGAAGTTTCTGAAGTTTTTGGAAATATTTTTGAAATTTTGATGTCACCATGTTTGCACTCATTTTTGGCACCCTTTGCCATTGATGTCAAAGGGGGGGAGAGTTGGAATGGAGAGTGCTAGAGATATTGGAGAGAGAACTTTTTTTTCACATGTTACCATCAATGACAAAGGGGGAGATTGCTGGGAAAATGAGTAAAGTTATCTATTGGTTATCATTGATGTCACCATGTTGGTAGTACACTGGAAGTTGGGTCTGATACTCTTATCCTAGTGCTTATCCTCTCTGGTGGCTGGTTCGGTATTTTGGTTTCCTATCCGATATTCTAGTCTGCACTTCTCTATGGATGATAATATCTGGTTGTGATTTTGGGAAACAACTGATGGATGTTAAAGGCATGCATGATTAGTTTATTTTGTGCTCTGGTGCTCATACAACGTAGTAGCAACCAACAGATTTATTGTTACCATGTTCTGTTGAAGATTATTCCTGGCTGACTTGTTAAGTTAATTTTAATTTAAAAACATATGTGCAACCTATTTCTTGGTTCGAGCCAACATGATGAAAAGTACTAAAGATTGTTTTGTGTTTTTGGAAATATTTTGTGAACTATTGCAGCCAACCTAATAACGATTAAAGCATTTTAAAAATACTTTGTGGAGTCGACCTAATTAGTTCTTGTGATGGAGATCAAGTATATATGTAAGTATATGGCGAACAGTTTGGAGTGAGAGTGAGTAAGTGCAAATAAGTATGTGTGAATATGTGCAGTGGGTCTATAGGAAAGTGATAGAGGAAATAACTAAAAAGGTAATGAATTTGAAGGTGTGATCAGAAAAGCAACAACTATGAGCATATCCAAAATTGTTTTAGCACATGTTAGGTGCATCTTTCCAGTTCATTTTTAGGTTTTAAAGCCTTACTCTGTTTTGTATAATTCTTTTGTAGGTAGTGAGCCTCTTGTTGGATAGTGAGTCCTTTTTGTAGGCAGTGAGACTTTGTACTTAGACAATGAGTCCTTTTGGCAGTGAGCCTCCCTTTTTAAATACTATATAGTGTGAGTTAACCCTCACTGTGGTTTTTCCCTTATTGGGTTTTCCACATAAAAATTTGGTGTTCATTGTGTTGATTTACTTTTTATTATCTGTGTTGCATGCTCATATTTAATAATAGAATAGTGTGGTTGAAGATTTGATAAGTGATAAAGTTTTAAGTTTGAATTTGCATGACAACTGATTCACCCCCCCTCTCAGTTGTCCTGCACCTATTTAACAATGTCTGCTCGAATTTTTTCACAAAGACAAAGGCAACTGCTATCACTTCCTCCCCTAGGGATGCCAACTAATTTAGGAGCATAAGATACCTTTAGTAGCCGGAATCAGTTTTGGTTTCACTATCAAAAGGGCTATTAGTGATAGCAATGGGGAAATTTTGCCTCCCATAAGAAGCTCAGCCATATCTAATCTTCCTTCGCATTCCCCTCATGAGACCCATAGAATATTTTTCTTTGTCCTTAGTCACCTCTGTGGCTGCAACTCGACCTCTCAATCTTTGGCTGCATCTGGTAAGAGTTGGTGTAGCTTTCTCACTCTAGGCCTTCTCCTTCCCCTTTTCTTTTAGAGTTGCAATAGCTATGGGCATGTTCTACTTGTTCTTTGGGAAATTATCATGAGACTTCTACACATGAAATCTCGGGGACCTTCGCACTGCTAACATAGAAGTAGTTGGCTTGCTCATCTTCTCCGCGAATGTGACTTAATGAACACAACTTGCCTTTTAGAATTCAAGAATTCACACTCTAAATTGCAATGGTGAAAATAGAGGCCATCAACCTTCATTTAATAGGAAAATTAGGCATGATAATCATCAATGCTTGATTAAAATCACACGAGCAGGAAAGCAATTGACCACTAGTAGCAACATATTCATTGTTAATTAACGAGGTACATGAAAATCCATGTATTATTCTCAATGATGGTAGGAAATTAATTCCTCACACACACCAAGATAAAATTGATAACTCCTATAGAACACACACTATTAATGCATACTCCTTGCATAGTTAAAATGGCTATCACATTCCTATTTCTTATTTTTGAATATTGGACATTGATTTCTGGATGAGATGGAAAATCGAGCGGCCTAGATTAGGTCAAATCAAGTTTGAAATCCCAAGACCATGGCTTGCCAACCTTTGGCCAATAAGAAATTGGTAACTAGGAGCCATGTCATTCCATCCACAAGCTCAACCATACTCCACACAATGGTTGAGAAACTTCATGCATCCATTAATCACATACCTCACAAGATTTCTAATAAGCATTAATTAAATGTCACGAGGTGTGTGATGAATGGCTAGGATTAAACTCCAAATATGCATAACAACTATTGATCTCCCCATCATCGGTCATTGGGTGCTCAGATAAAGGTCAAGCTCCACCACAATAAGGAAACACATCACAACATCATGTACCTCACACATCTTTTGATGGCTATTCATTAATGCCTGCACGGTATGCGATGGATGGCGGGGATCTAATTATCAACCCTAATGGGCTGAATTTCTGCACAGGCTAGAAGTTAGTTTTAAAATGGGGCCATGGTAATTAGGCCCTTGAGAGAAATGAATTAAACTTAAGTATTTTAGAGGTAAAGTATTTCACCCAACTTTATAAGTATTTGGCGTGGGACAATGTGCAGTGTAACCATCTCTCCTAGACTGAAGGGGCTAGTAAATAAATGCATTCAAAGGCTCAAGTAATAACTAATTCGACTAGTGACCGACCAAAGAAAGCCAATGAAAGATTATAACACCAAAGGGTTTTAGGATAGACATTTATCAAAGAGGGTTCATAGACCAAAACCCTAACCCATCTATGGAGATAGAACCTAGCAATCATGATCCAAGTCATGACTTGCTCAAAATTTTTGCTAGAATTTTTTGAGCTCTATCAAAGCCTTCTAAATGTAGCTCAAAGAAAGTTTGAAAGAATGGTTTTAGCATGATAATATTTCTACTACAACTCTCAATGAATGTATTATAAGTAGAAAACCAAATTCTTCACACTCGAAGTAATGCAGTCAAACATTTATTCCAAAAGTATGTTAGCAGGAGTTAACTAAAAATAGAGTGATTTTTTGCTTGGTTTATTTTATCAATATGCCACATGGAAATGGAATAATCACTAAGAAACCCTTACAATAAAACTTAAGTAAAGGTTCAAGAAAATAAATTCCAATGTACTATTGTGTAATGGTGACGAAGGCACTTATATGAGCATGACCTACATACAAATTTATGCCATTGAATTGCCACCTATCCAAAGAGAAAATAAGAAATGTAAGGATTTGAGCAATATAATTCCAAAGGGTTATGTAACATTATTGGAATCACCATAAGAGAACAACCAAGGAATAAATTCTTATAACTATAATTATGTGATCCATAACTCTATTAATCGATGTCATCACAATTAGGTGTCAATCATCATTGGGTGCATTCAGGTTGAATCAAGTTTAATAGGCTACAATGTAACAATAGAATTATCCAAGAGTGATTACCTCTCACTGCAATAAAGAGCCTATAACTCTGGTTGATATGTAGAGTGGTTGTGTTATATCAATTATGTAGTGCATTCAAGCATAACCCATGTTTAATGGGCTATTCTAGAGTGTGATCAATATTTTCTAAACCTTATGAATGTTACTTAAAATTGTATAGCTTAAACTACAGACCAAGTTTTTTACATACTTGAATGCAATCTTGGACTATCACAAACTATAATACTATGATCTGCTAATAACCATTATGGGAAGTATTAAAGCAATACCCATGCTATATAGCATACATTTCCCTGATCAAGTTTACATACCTTAATGATTAAACACAAGATTCCTACACACTCTAGGATACAATCCAAGATCATACCACACCCTATCAAGACAACTAATTTTTTGACCCAAGATTTAAGGTTGTTTCTTAATACCAGCATAAGTATTGGTAAGAGCATGACTAGGGTACAAACCCCAGGCCTCCATAGAAACGTAAACCATAACTCAATAGCAAAAAAATACCCAATACCAATTTTTTTAAATACCCATATAAATAAAATGCCCAATGTCCTTTTTTTAAATACCAAGATAGTCAATAACAAAGGTTTCACCGAACATCAATTTTTTTTAATGCTTGGGGAAAATGATAAAAAAAAAAAATTTAGAAAACTGTGTGTAATACTAGAAAAGGTTGAGACCTCATTTGTTTCTAAAAAAAAACATTATCTCGATAGCCAAAAATATCCAATACCATATTTTTAAATACCCATTTCAAGTGAAACCCCAACATCAAAATACCCAAACAACCAATAAAAAAAATACCAAACATCAGTTTTTAAACATACCTAGATATCCAGTAACAAAACAATCAACATCATAAAATTCAAATAGCCAAATAGTACTTCATGAAAACACTCAACATTAAAATTTTCAAATACCCTAAAAAAATTAAGAATGATTTGCTTACCTCTAAGATGATCCACAACAAAAAGCTCAAAATCATCATAACATACTTCTTGGTGGGGGGCTATCTGATAAAAGGATAGATTTGGCCACATTCTAGACCCATACCTTGAAGCACTACTGGTAAGATATTCCTCCATGAGGAAAGACCTTAGATTACTGCTCAATATCTGGATATTCAAAACCTTTCAACCTCTGTTTGTTTTCCCAAACTATTTCTTCTAACTAAGCAGTAGTTAAAAACTGTAGGAAAATGGTGGTCTTATATTGTTTGATTTTTGTTAGGAATTTAATACACACACACACACACACATATAAATATGTATACATAGGTGTCAGATAAACCCTAAAACAAAGTTTGATCCAAAAAACTAGCCATTTCTTTAGTCATTTATTCACTGTTCACTAATTTTTGTCAATTGGTAGTATATTTAGTCAATTTAATTATTTAATCAAATAGATTTAGTCCTTTTAATTCTGATACTTGAGGATTTAAACATAAAACACATAAATACACATCAATAATCAATTGCACACAATAAGACAACCATTGAGAAGGAAAAATTGATGAACTTTATTAATAAAAGAAAGGTGTTCTAGTTACAACTTAGAAATAGAGTATTACAATTTTTATTTTCAGTCACAAGACTAAAAATTTGAGTTACAATATTGCACAGAAATGACTACAAGAAAGAAACTTCTCCAAAAAACTTCTGTAATGATGGAAACACATGCTTGGACCTCTTCAATATGAGCACATGCCCTTTCATCTCTTAAAACTTCTACAACATGGGAAATATTTCTGGAGCAAGTTGTAATGTAGAATCCAAGGAGAGTGTTGATCTTGTCCCATATATGAAGCTCTCTCAATGCAAGTCAACAATAACCCACTATAATATTTCCTCCTTTATATGCAGCGTGCCATCTAATATGAGCAATAGGGTCTGTCTTTTCTACCATGAATGAAGCTATGCCTCAATACAACCAAAAAAATTACTATTAGTCTTAATTCAGAAAGAATAAAAGTGCATTGTATATTGCAAGTTTACAAAAGTAAGTCCAAACATAGCAGGAAGATAAATCAATTAAAAAATTGTAGGAGACAAATCTCATCCACAAACATGGGAGAGCTATCAAATTGGAGAAAAGGCAGAAAATGAAAAGAGGGTATTTCTAGATTCAAGACTTTTACTTAATGCTGTGGAATGAAAAAAAAAATCATTTATGCAACCATAGTGAAAGTTACCAATTATTTTGGTTTGTTAAACATTATTTCAGACAACTATTAGAGTTCTTAAGAACCTTCTAGTATGTTCTAATTTCACTTTTGTATAATTCATCTCAAGATTGTTTACAGAGATATTGTTCACGAGAGATGTGAACCATTTCCATCATTTTAAATAGGGACAATGTTCTTGTGGAGAATATTGGTGATGCTAAATGAAACAATTTGAAAAATAGGCTTGCACTATAATAATGTGCACATCAGATATCCTAAGGGATATCCATCAAAGCATAACAACAGGGATTTTTTTATCATATGTTGTAGTTACAAGTGCCTTGCTAGACATACATGAAAATCTAAGGGATTTTTTATTGCTAAACTAATAAAATCCTATTATATAGAGGATACTCCAAGTACATATGGCCCAATTCTAATGACAACTATTATTAAAATTAAAAAATAGCTTTGGGTGTTATTATTATGGTATTGATATTGAATCATGGATTGGACTATCTAATACCTTATGACTGAAGATCTTGTACCAACGGGGAGATATGGATCGTACCACCACTAATCTACCCAAATAAAGTTATATGCTAATGTTTAACTTCTAAAAAATACTTAGATATTTGATTCCTTATTTCATGTGCCTCCAAATAGGTGCACCAAATCCTTCAAGGGGGTTAACACAAATTTATTTAGTAGGAAAAAGAGACTAATTCTATATGATTTTGCTTTATAATTTATCCCAATGCTAATTTTTTTATCAACATAGGATGAATTATAAAGAAAAATCATATAGAATTAGTCTCTTTTTCCTGTTGAATAAATCTATGTTAATCCCCTTCAAGGATTTGGTGCACCTATTTAGAGGCACATGAAATAAGAAATCAAATATGTAAGAAAATACAACTAGTGGGTGTAAATCCCAACTCCTCAATCTTTGAAAGCATCCTTCCTACCTGTGTGTGAATTGGAGGTTTGGATGAGGAAGTTCTTTCAAAGCTAACAAAATAATCATTACAAGTCATCAAAGCCAACAAAAAGGAGACCAATATGAAATAAATGATTAAAACAAAAGAATACAATCAAAATACTACAAGCAATAAGTAAAATATTACTACACAATAGCCATCTTTGTAGATTCCATTACATCATTAATCATTTAACTATCAATAAATCACTATCTTGCTAAAGACATCCAGTAATCCACCATCCAATGCTACACTGCTATACACAAACTAGCCCATTGTGGTATGGTGGTATCTGCTACTCTATCACACCAAGCCTTGTACACCATCCTGGTGTGGCAGTGACTATACCACACCACCACAAGATACCTTCAACCATTGTCATGGGGTAGCAATAACCACCGCTATACCACACTAGTCAACATGGAAGCACTGTGGGGTGGTGTGATGAAGGGTACTCCCCTTACAATTTAAAACTCACAAAAAATGATAGATAATGGCACAAAAAAAAAATGCAAGAAGGAAATAAAATATTTTCTATTATCACTAAAATGAAAATGAAATTACAACATTATATTTTCCATCACATGGGCTTTCTAATTACATAAATCTACAAGTATGCAAATCGGAGCCACCATCTGTTGGCTTTCTGTTGTTTATGTTAGTTTGTCCTTGATGTCAGAAGTGGTTGGTTTGTTGATCTGAGAATATATGTGATGATATGCTTGATGGATGTTGATGCATGATGGATGTTGATAGAATGCATTCTCAGATTGGGTGTTCCATACAGATGTTGTTGACAGTTGAATAGATACATTTGAGGACATGCATTTGTTTCATGTATATGGCATGGTTATTTAGTTATATATGATGACTCCAGCTTACTTGTTTATGCATCATCAGTTTGGGTAACTGTCTTGGTGACATTTTGATAACACCGTGGAAATTTTTTTATATAACTTTGGTTTGGAAAAATTATTTTTGGATACATTCTTGTATATGAACTTTCATATGTGGTTCTCACAGTGCTTGCATCAGTGTGTATCATATGTGGTTCTCACAGTGCTTCCATTAGTATGTATCATGATTCATTTGACTATGGACTCTTGATACTCTTAATATATACATGTTGGTACTGACAATGATTATCTTTTAGGAAGCTACAAGGTAGGATTTTACATGATAGCATTGGTTTTGATCAGGTATTTTTAACTCCATGGTCAATAACATACATTCTTTGGCATATACTTTGGCAAGAGTGTATTTTTGGCTTACACTCAAGCTTATCATATTACATATAATTCATTTGAACTTCTACTTGTATCAGCTTTGATATGATAGTCGACATTGGTTATTATATTGGTACTATGTTTATTTATGTCAGCTTAGCATAGAGTATTGAATACTTTATCTTGGACAATCGAAGGTAGAGAATGACATTGTAGTATTCATGACTCACGTGGACAATAATGAACATGTGGATAGTGTGACTTGGCAATTGAGATGGTAATTATGTTGTAGGTGTCATTAGACATGTGCACGGAATTCAAATGATATAGAATATCATTTCATTTGGATTTGAAATCATTATGCACTTGAATCTGGTATTCATTTGAATGAAGGAATAGGGAAAAACGAGTTTGTAATTATCATTTTTGTGAAGGTGAAACCCTAGCTGCCATTGGAATACTTACAGACCTGTTTCTTTGATTAGATGACATGGAAAATGGTTATTTTGAGCTTGAGAATAGTGTGGAGAGTTGGATTTACAACATAGTCAACTAGAGGGAGTGAGAAAGAATGGTGTCACCAGGTAGTTATGGAAGCTCAGTCAATGAAGTATACAACTGACAGTTATGGCTCAAAGATTTCTTTGGTTAGTTTTTGGTTTCTACCCACCGTGAACCAAGTAACACAATGTTGGGTCATTGGGAACATCTTGATAGGTTATCATGTCACTTATTTAGTTTCTTCCATCATTTATTTCCAAATTTTGTTAATATTGGTTTTGGATCTATTAGTTAAAGAGAAGATTAATGATGTTGATTTTGAGAATAATTTGTTGATAATGTTTTTGTTAATGAATCTATTCAAAGAGGTTGGTTAACAATTCTATATGATTCTTGATGATTCTTCTCTTGAGCTATAACTAAATACTTATTTGGTTTTAGCTAAAAAAATTGTAAAAGGGTTTATTATTCAAAAACCCTAACTCGAGATGGTTTTTACAGTTACAAAAATTGTATGCATAGATTACATAAAGAGGGGTCTTTGGTATTTTTGGGGATGTATCAATGACGAGAAGAAGAGATTTCATGAGTACTCTTTAAGTGATATGGAAAGTTTTTCTATATTGAAAATCTATTTATTATTTAAGAAGATGTTGATATACAACATTCTTCAATGGGCTTATTGAAAATATTTCAAAGTCTTCTATTGTAATTCTAGGGTTGAAAAATTGCATTATAAGGTTCTAATAGAATGTTATAATTTTTTATCTTGTAAAGGGGTTGGTTCTCCTAGAGTTGGTGCTCTAAATCAGTGAGGGGTTGGTGCTCCTTGGAATGGGTGTTCCTAAGTCTGTAAAGGATTTGGTGCTCCTGAATGTGAAAGAGTTGGTGCTCTAAGTGAATAAAGGAAATGTTTTTCGAGTGGTTTTTTATACCCCAAGAGGGTTTTCCACTCATGACAAGTTCTGGTATTTTGTGTGATTTTTCTTATTTGTTTGATCTCAATATGCCCTTAGTTGCATTAAATGTTGTTAAGTTTCATTCTTGCATCACTGTCAATGTTTAAGTCAACATATTAAACATAGAATGTCTATTTTAAATGTGTCACCAAATATATATTGAATTCACATCTACCAATATATATATGTCAAGTTTCATGCATAAAAAATTCTGATTTAAAATGAGCTTTGATACATGTAAAAATGTTTCATTTCCCTTATGTTAAAGTTTCATGTTTAAATTCCTAGTTCATGAAAATACATTACAGTTTATGCACAAGCAAAATATGTTCTTTGAATTTTTATTTGGTGTCTTGATTTAAATGTCAAGTTTGCAATACATTTTGTCATTTGTCTTCTTGGCTCAAAAAAAACTTAAAATCTTGTTTTTGAAAAAGAATTGTGACTTTCATAAATCACTGATTCACCCCCCCTCTTAGTGATTTCAGTCTTCCAACACCATCTACGCTACTCTAGCCTCCCTTTTGTAGTACCTCTTTATATCATTTATTTGGAAGGTGTAACCACCCTAGAATCTTCTGGAAAGTTTAACTACCCTAGAATCTTCTTGAAAGTGTAACTTCCTTAAGAAGATATTTTGAAATTTTATTAATTTTGGTATTACAACTTTGTGGGGTCATAAATTTTGATCTGAATGTTAAATTTTCTATTACAATGCCTTTTCAAAAATCTCTTAGGAATTCTTCTGCCAAAAAGTAGGGCCTAAAGGCCAACTCTTTTTTTTTTCCACCAATTTTTAGGCCCATTCGAAGCCTCTAAGGCTCTCAAAATTGAATCAAGATTCCTACTGGGATTTCTAAAAAATTAAAACTGGAAATATCTCAAAGAGAGGGATTCAACTATAAGCAGTTCAAGTCCCTGAGAAAATTTTAGCTGACAAGATAGCGGCCAAATCTCTAAGTTACCTCCGATTAGTTTAGGGCGTTAGAAATGTAGGGATGAGAATGATGAGGACTATAAAGTCCTTCAATCACCCTATAGACCTAAAAATATAGGATCTTAGCCAGGGGTGAGCCTATTTCGTGTTCAACATTATTCCTTAGGAAGCCACCGTGGTGATTTAAAAGCGGCGTAGTCCTCGATGACAATCGAATATGCCGGGTGGGTTCCCAAGTGTAATCGCAACTTATGCTGCCTGTAGGATACTTAAAAGAGAGAAGTTCAAACTTTAAAACAACAAAGCTTAATGGGCCAGCTTAAACTTCACCAATTAAAAATGCCAAACAAACTATTAAGTGCAAACGCAAACATGTTCTTAATAAGGATAGTGCTAAAATGCGAGTTAGGGTGGCGAAACGATCCATTGGGCCAAATCGTCTTATCCACCAAATTAGTTCCCTAAAAGCACGGGCCCAATCTACACAATTGCGAAGAGGAAAGTAACTTTTGGTGTATTTATAGGGCCTACCCCTACTGACCTGTTAGGTAAGGTTTCCACCTCCATAGACAAACTTTCAAGAAAGCATGACAGCTGAAACCAACGTAATAAAGAAATTGACTAAAAAACAATCCAAAACACAATAAATCGTGCTTACTCAAACCGCTAATAGAGGAGAGGAAACGGAAAATACCACTCCACCAAGCAGAACTCAAGGCTAATGGAGGAGAGAAATTATATACCGGCTCTGCCATAAAGGTAAGCGTCCTACAATTTTCTCTACCGGCGATGAGTGGAAGAAGTTGCTGTTTCATGGATTGCAAAAGTGCTGCTAGAAGTGTTGGAATGCTTGGAGAGTGATAGATTGAAAGCTTAGAGAATGAAAAAGAAGTTGTGAAACCTGTAGAAGGAGGGAATTTGAAAGAGAGATGAAGAAAATGGCCATATTCAGGTCAGTCGATTGAAGAGGGTGTTACAAGTTGACTTCCAATGAGAAGTGTAATGCCTCTAGAGGTTCAGCCACATGAATATGTTAATGACATAAGTGCACCGTGTGGATGTCTACACACCGTGTAGGCATCCCCAATAGAAACTCCCCCACCAATTCTAAAAATAGGAACCAAGTGGAATGAAGGTAGTGGGCTTGGGTGTAATTAAGCCTCTGAATTTGGTTTTCTAAAGTGGAGCAAGGAAAAAAAGGGGAATTTGCATAAGGGGTGCAAATTCACTCCTATACATTTTGACCCCACTTTAGTGAGCACAAATACTGATGAGTTCTTCGGTAAAGTAGATTGAAGAATAGTAGGGTTAGAAATGTATACCTGAACCATTGATGAAGTAGACCATGATCTTACAAACCTGAAGGTAAAGGGTAAGCAAAAGAATTCATAGTTTCTCAAAACTATGAAGTTGAAGAAAGAAAGTGTCTTACAGGCCCATGGACCTACAAGGAGGCAACCCCCAAGATCTCTCACATGAAGGAAGCCCCATGAAGTAAGCACCTCGTAGGCCCATAGACCTACAAGGAAGGTGCCTTGCAAGAACTCTCACATGGAGGATACCCGAGAAGAATCCCCCTAGATCTCTCACATGGAGGAAACTAGGAAAGTGCCCTACAGACCCATAGACCTATAGCAAAGGTATTCTCCAACATCTCTCACATGAAGAATACCCAAGGAAGTTCCCTACAGACCTGTAGACCTGTAGGGACAGTAACTCCCAAGATCTCTCACATGGAGGAATCCCAAGAAAGCACCCTACAGGCTCATGAACCTGTAGGGTAGCCACCCCCAAGATCTCTCACATGGAGGAATCTCAAAGGAAGCACCCTACAAGCTCTCAGACCTATAGGGATGTATCCACCAAGATTTATCACATGAAGGAAACCTAGGAAAGCAGATTCCATAGAGTCAGGAATCGCCCACATAGGAAAGTAAGCTAACAATCATGCAGACCATTGACAATTTGGAAGACTTTCAAAGGGGTCCCTCAAGAACTTGTTGTGAAGAGGGGGTCCACTCAAGGGATGCATAGTTAGAAAGCATATGCTTTCTTTCTCAGAGCGATCCATCATCAAGGGATTACTTCATCAAGGAATTTGAAAGGAAGAATATTCCCCCATGCGAGGAGAAGGTCAAAGCTATTCCCACTTTGGAGGATGATTTTCAAATTCTTTCAAAAGAATCCCTTGTTCCGAATGATGTCTTAAAAAATAGAATGTTTCTAAGGATCTTCAAAAAATATTTGTTGACAACGAATGCATTTTTTGAAAATCAAAGTGCTAAAGAAGTGGTGTTGTCACACATGAAAGGGACAACTCAAGCAAAGAAGAGAGAAAGATAAAGAGAAAGCAAAAGAGAAAAAAAAAACAAAGGGAATAGGGGTAGCCTGATATTTTGGGGTCATAATTGCTTGAATATATATGTATATATATATATATATGTATAGATATATATGTATATGTATATATATATGTATATGTATATATATATGTATATGTATATATGTGTGTATGTATAATAGTAGTATATAAATAAACTATCATTAACCCCCTACTATATCAAACCATGTGAAGAATGCATGAGAAAACAAAGTAAAAATTAAAAAAAAATGGGTCAAAATGGAAGGGAAACCTAAAATGCCTCCAATGCTTTGCATCGTCCCAAATTTATCAAAAATTAAGCACAACCATGGAAGAATGATGATACAAATAGAAGAAGGTTTATGACAAAAAAACCATGCCTATATCTAAGAACCAATATGGGTGACAAGGGTCATCTAGACACACATAGCACGATCACAAGAGAACACATCACACCACACACACACACAAGATCAAGAAGAGGCCTCCTCCTAACACTAATCAACCAAGAGTTCATCCACTTCCCACTCTAGATCATCATAGGGGGAAGGAGGTTGAGCCTACAGTGGTGGGATGTCAAGAGGATGGGCATCCAACCCTCCTAGAACAAGGGTTAAGGAAGAAGGCCCCACAAGGTCTTCTTCACTGAGCTCTTGTGGAGCTAGGGTCCGCAATTTCATGAAGATCATTGACAAGGCCAAAAATTCATCCATAGAGTTAAACATGCAGCCTATAGGAGCTTCATGTTTAACTTTAGTGGATGGGGCAGGTTGCACCTAAGATTCACTGCTAGGCTCACCGAATGACTCGGGAGTAGTGACAAACTCAGGAGAAGTCGGGGCTAGTTCTGTCACTAGGAAAAAATAAATCAGCACGAGACCACCTTATGAAGAAGGTGGGATCCTCTTTCTTTCCTCATTGTAGGAGGAACTACCTTCCACCTTTTTCTTTGTTTGGGGATGTAAGCTCCCTACAGATGAGGCAAGAGTTGCATTGGAAGAGGTGG
>VDFB02102670.1:0-15715 GCA_007258455.2 Sequoia sempervirens | reverse complement strand
ACCTTTCTTGCACAAGAAAGGTATGTGAAGGTCTGAAAGGTCATGGAATTCGCCCAGCAGCTAAGGAGGATGTCCAAAAAGGTCATGAAGTCCGCCCAGCACCTGGGAGGCATATCTCTGCATCAAAGAGGAACATCCCAGGACTCTCCAAAGTCCGCCATGCATATTGAAGACATATCCTTGGACCTCTCAAAGTCCGCCCAAGGCCATCCTTGATTCCTTTGAAGTCCGCCATCTCATGAAGGATGTCCTAAAGACCTTCAAAGCCCGCCATCTTCATCCTTGACTCTTATGAAGTCCGCCATGCATCTTGAGGCAACGTCCTTGCAAGCTTTGAAGTCCGCCATCCTTGTCCATGCACCTCATGAAGTCCGCCATCCACTAAAATGCACATCCTAAAGACTCCCAAAGTCCGCCACCCATGTCCTTGCATGCTCTAAAGTCCGCCATTTACTCTAAAGGACGTCCAAAAGGCCTTAGAAGTCCGCCATATGCTTGAAGACTCGTCCAAAATACTAAGGAAGTCCGCCCTTAAAAGGTGGGACTTGGCTGAAGGCTATTGAAAGTCCGCCTAAGCATGAAAGTAAGGAAAAATCAAAATATTTGCTAAGTGTTGGCGCCCAGCTAAGGAGAGTTTTGAAATTTGCTAAGTATGAAAGGTGGAAAATCCTTTCCAAAAGGATAAAATGATGAGAATAAGTGCTAAGAAGTTAAGGAAATTCGCCCTAGAAAAGAGGGATATCCCATGGTGCTCGTCCTAAAGACTTACAAAGTCCGCCATAAGCTTGGAAAGAGCTAGCAAAGTATCAAGGACATCCATAATCTTCGTCCAAGATGTCAAGGAAGTCCGCCTAAGATGACAAGATTTTTGGCTAAGTGTTAATGCCAAGTCTAAGAAGAGGTTCGAATATTTGCCTAAGTACAGAGGCTAAAAGGATGAAAAATGAAGACGTTGGCCAAGTATTGTGACACTTTCGAGAGGACAAATGCCAAGATTGAAAGGACATGTGCTAAAGATTATCAGGATGTGGCAAAGAATAAAACGGAATGTGTCCAACTCGATGAAGGAAAAGAAGTGAAATTTGCCTAAGTATGGAGAAAATGTCGAGAAATTGTCAACTTTGACCCAAGAAAAATGCGCAAGGCAGGGAGAAAGGAAGGATCGTCCTTGGCCAGAAGGAGGAAGAATATGTCAGACATCAAGGAAATTCGCCTAACGAAGACATTCGGACAAGGATTTTTCCTAGAAAAATTCGACTGAGCAAGGAAGTATTTGACTTTGGCAGAGCAAAATAAGCTTAAAATCTCGCCTCGGCAAAGAAAAATAGGGATCTGGCAATGAAATTCTCGACGGAATGGCTTAAGATTTGGTTTGGCTAGACAAAATTAAGGACGAGATCGGAAAATAAACTCTCAGCCAAGAAAAAATGAAGGAAAATCGAGATAGCCATGGGTCCAAGACGAACGGGTTGGAATTAATTGAAATATTTTGATATTTTAATATTGATTTTCAACTATTTGGAAACTTAAAATACCTTGGACAAAATCAAAATTGCCAGACACGAATCGGACGAAAATAAAGCACGCCAGGCGGAGATGAAGTCCGACAAAAAGAAAATTAAATTCACCATGGATTTAATTAAATTATTTAATGTTTTATTTAAAAGTTGAAAAAATCAAAAAAATAAACATTAAATAAAAAAATCGAATTTTTGAAGATCAGTAAGATTTGTCCGGATAAGTTCGAGACTGATCCTTGTCGGAAGATAAAAGGAAAGTTGCCTGTTTGGAAAATAAAAACAAATCGAGATCGAGAAAGATTACGGCAGTTGCTAAATCGAATTCAATCTCTCAGCATTATAATGAGTTTCAGCAACTCATTTTTTCACACACAGCTGAAGAGAAATTTAATCTTTCTCGAAATTGTCAGGCAATTAATTCGTCCATAAGCAAAGTCGAATTCTCCCAGAGAGAGAAGCAGTGTTATGCTAAGGAATTTTTCGCGGGAAAAGAAAAAGAGAATTATTCAAAGCTGAATTCTTCTTGAAGAGGGGCGCACTTTTCAAAAAATCAGATTTTTAAATCTGATTTGCATTTAACGCTCCTTCACTGAGGTTTGGTGATTGGTCAATTAAATTTGCTATCTTTTCATGTACTGTCATCTTGACGAAGCTCTGGCAAAATTTTCAATTCCATTCAAGTCACTTTCAGCTTGCTTTTTTGCAGCAAATTAATTATCTAAACAGCTGAAAGTCAAATTCTCAAATCCAAGGCACGAGGTTCTAATAATTTTAAAAGTCTTTTTATTAATGTTAATATTATGACTGCAGGTTGACGGACACGGCAGGAGTATTATCCAGGAAGCTGAAAATGAAGTTCGCCAACAAGGGTGCTCAGAAGGAAACCAAAGTCATCTCAAAGTGGAAGAATGTCATGGACACTAACCTCGGACATGTGGATTTTGACGAATTCAAGCAAAGAGTATACGGTCATAAGGGACTTCCCACAGCAATAGCCAGACGAATGGTCAGAAACGGGATATTCCAAGCAGCTGGATTCCCTCCAGCAATGGATTGTGCAGAGTTAATGGTAGAATGTGCTTGCCATTATGATGCCCAGAAAAGACAGATTATCGCCCCTGACGGAAGGATCTTGGCACACCTGAACGAAGTTGCAATTCAGGAGACCTTTGGAATCCCTGAACATTCAAGAACGGTCTATAAGACCAAAGGAGAAGCCAAAATGCTATCTAACAGAAAGTCAGATTTGTGCGCCACAACAGTCAGCAAGGTTTGGATGGACAAACCAAAGCCATCAATCAAGAAGTTGCCTAAGAGACCTCGCCGCACGGATTTCAAGGAGGATTTCGGAGATATTGTGCTGATGCTTAACAGAATAGCTGGCAATCCGCAAGGCGCCTTCTTTGAGAGCTGGATGTACTATTTCATCGACGAGATCACCTCCGGAGTCAAAATGTTCAACTGGTCACGGATGATAAGTGACAACCTCCATGAGACTCTGATCAACCTTGAAGAGACCAAGTCTTTTCACATGAGTTCATATGTGATATATGTAATGTCCCCATTTTAGCCAGTTTGGATAGAGGGTCAGTGATGCTTTTTGGAGAGTTTGATTGTTCATGTTTTCAGTGGACAGTGCTTGGATCACAGCGTGCGTTTGCATTCCAGGAGTTCACAGCTTCTGACGGCACGAGATTATCCTGAGTTTTGAGCGTATTACGGAATTTTAAGTGATTAAGTTAATTATTTAACTTATACGCCTTTTATTAAAGTCACCTTGACTTTAATAATATTTTATATCACTTAATAAAGGTTCAAAAAGGGGTTTTAATATTTTAATAACTTAAAATATTAAAAGGGTGCGCTCAAGAATTTCATGGGAACTATTGAAAAAGGCCATATTAAAATATTAAAATATTTTAATGATTGCAAAAGGCCGTACTTTCTTGAAATGCGTGCTAATTAAGTATAAAGCATTTCCTGGCAATTGAAACTCATAACTTCTTGACTATTTCGATTTGCCTTGTGCATTTTTCCTTCTGAGCAATATCCTGTGACCAGGGTTTGATCATTTTGTCCATTGGAGAACGGAAAACTCTTCAGTGTTGAGTACTCTTGAGGCTGTGAAAGATCAGCTGAATCAGTACAGTTGAGGGCTTCACACAGAAGTTCTACAGTTGCAGACAGAGGATTTATTTATGCAGTTGTTTGTTCTTCAGTATAATAATTGAGGGTTCCTTGGTGGCGCTTCCTTCATCAGAGGCAGAGGTTTCCACAGAGTCTTCTTGCATTGTTTTCCATAGCCGTACGGCCAGCATTGGGGTTTGTGCCTTAAAAAGGCGTGTGAAGTAATTAATGAAAACGCCTTCTGTTTGAGAGGGCTTTGACATCTATCATTGGCGGCTTGTCCTTTCAAAGCTTTGTGACCAGTTTCTGATCAGGAGAAACCTTTCCTGGAGTCATGGCGTGCATTCAGGCTTGTTTTCACCTTTTTCAGCTGTAGATCTGGCCAGTTTCTTATTTAAATAATCTGGAGCCCTTTTGGTATGTTTATCATTCTTAAACTATCTGTTGGTGTTAAATAATACATTCTGTACTTTCATTTTGAAGAAATAAGATCAAATTCATCTTTTATGAGCAAAAATATGTTGCGCCCCTTCTCTTCTGTCTATTAAGATTTCTCTAAAAACTTAAAAAAACATTTAAAGACTTAAGAAATTGAGGGTTTTGAGCTGAGAGCCAGCAGGGCTCATCACAGTGGTATCAGAGCACTGATCCTGCCAGCTTGTGGAGTTAGTGGATTCTATGCGGTCACACCAGGACAAATTTGACAGGTACTGTTCACACAGGGGTTGAACAGCAAAGTGGTTATCATGGCTTCTAAATTTGTTGATGAAGTAATGGTTGCTTATGAGGAATATACAGCATTTCCAGATAAGATAAAAGATCACCTAGACTTCGAAGAATATATGGAGCATCGGATGGTTTATAATAAGCAACGAAGCAAATCAAAGAAATGTGAGCAGAAAAATGTAGAGAGCATTTCAAATGATATTCAGCAGAAACCTATGCCATCACAACAAAGATTAGCTCGTAGCTTGCAGCAGTCTGAAGACTCCATTTCAAGACAAAGCTCATCACAAAACAAAAAGAAATTGAGTTTCTTTGATGTGTTGGGGTTAAAAAGGGATCAATCAGCAGTTAGTGACCAGCATACAGCTGATCTTATGGAGGACAAAAATCAGACTTACATAGAAGTAGATGTTGGGCACAGGACACTTCAGGATGAGCAAGTGTTGTATGAAGACAAACCAGTTGCATTAGAGCAGCCACATGAAGATAAGGTTCCTTGTGATGCTTCATCAATTACTATGAAAGAAGAAGTGTACAGAAATATGGCTTCTACAACATCTTTTGAGACTACTTCTATTGAAGAGAAAGTTTTACACCATGATAGTGGTTTTGTTGAACCCCAGGAAGATATTATCAGCACTAACGAAGATGATATCAGCCTTGAGATCAATTCTAATTTTATGAACAGCAGTCCATTACTTTCACAAAATCATGAGGTGACGGATAAAGTACATGAAGATGGTCATGTTATGGAATCTCCTAACATTAGCATTGAAGTTTTGCATGTTGAGCTTGAAGAATGTTTGGTGGATTCAAGTCACAAACAGTCTGATTTTATATATCAGACCTTGGAAGATGTGAACAAAACTCAAGTTTTGTGTGATGGGTGGCTACAAAGGGCTAAGAAGGCAAAAATGTTGGCTGCTCAAGCAAAACAGCGTTTGCAAGAGGTCAAGGAACGCTACAGCCAGCTAGATCAAGCAAAGAAACAAAGGGAGTCACACCTTAGATCTCTAATTCTTCCAAGGAAGGAATGTGTAGATGTAGAGCATGCAAAGGAGGAACGTTTTGAGATAAGCCAAAATGAAGAATATACAGCTGTGTGGGATTCAAGAAATTCTTTTAGTATACACAATATGCATCTTGCGTCTTTTGAGTTACCTCTAGTTGAGAGCCCAATAAAAGCTCACACACTTAGTGGACCAGCCACTAGGGTCATTGCTACACAGAAGTCTCAAGGAGAGTTCCAATATTTCCTCGTCACGAGAAAGCGGTATAGGGATGATACTCTATCATCCTATGAACCTATTGGTATCTTTTGCATCTCCATAGGTTGGCCTTGCAGTTTGGAGGGTGCTGTTCCGTTTCATATCAGCAACCTAAAAGGAGCTATCACACATCATTTAGCAACTATGAGGGATAGACCGCACACCTATAGGAAGTTAGCAGAGGGTGGAGATTGTTATGATGTTGCAGGCACTTCCAGTTATTCCTATCTCCTCAGAGCAGATGGATGTGAGTTTGGTTTGCATTGGGACCTGACTACTGACAGGTTCAACACTACCATTTGGATGAGTCCCATGCGTTGGCTTCACCACTTCTGGCATGGTGAAGTTGAGATCAGTGTTGAGCAACATAAGACAGTCGGTGATAGTAGGGACATTATACGACACTATCCTTGGGATCCTGGTGGAGTGGTTGATTCCTTGCTGTTGAGATTGCTTGCGGACAAGCAATTTCGGCGAGGGCAGACTGTAATGTCCCCATTTTAGCCAGTTTGGATAGAGGGTCAATGATGCTTTTTGGAGAGTTTGATTGTTCATGTTTTCAGTGGACAGTGCTTGGATCACAGCGTGCGTTTGCATTCCAGGAGTTCACAGCTTCTGACGGCACGAGATTATCCTGAGTTTTGAGCGTATTACGGAATTTTAAGTGATTAAGTTAATTATTTAACTTATACGCCTTTTATTAAAGTCACCTTGACTTTAATAATATTTTATATCACTTAATAAAGGTTCAAAAAGGGGTTTTAATATTTTAATAACTTAAAATATTAAAAGGGTGCGCTCAAGAATTTCATGGGAACTATTGAAAAAGGCCATATTAAAATATTAAAATATTTTAATGATTGCAAAAGGCCGTACTTTCTTGAAATGCGTGCTAATTAAGTATAAAGCATTTCCTGGCAATTGAAACTCATAACTTCTTGACTATTTCGATTTGCCTTGTGCATTTTTCCTTCTGAGCAATATCCTGTGACCAGGGTTTGATCATTTTGTCCATTGGAGAACGGAAAACTCTTCAGTGTTGAGTACTCTTGAGGCTGTGAAAGATCAGCTGAATCAGTACAGTTGAGGGCTTCACACAGAAGTTCTACAGTTGCAGACAGAGGATTTATTTATGCAGTTGTTTGTTCTTCAGTATAATAATTGAGGGTTCCTTGGTGGCGCTTCCTTCATCAGAGGCAGAGGTTTCCACAGAGTCTTCTTGCATTGTTTTCCATAGCCGTACGGCCAGCGTTGGGGTTTGTGCCTTAAAAAGGCGTGTGAAGTAATTAATGAAAACGCCTTCTGTTTGAGAGGGCTTTGACATCTATCATTGGCAGCTTGTCCTTTCAAAGCTTTGTGACCAGTTTTTGATCAGGAGAAACCTTTCCTGGAGTCATGGCGTGCATTCAGGCTTGTTTTCACCTTTTTCAGCTGTAGATCTGGCCAGTTTCTTATTTAAATAATCTGGAGCCCTTTTGGTATGTTTATCATTCTTAAACTATCTGTTGGTGTTAAATAATACATTCTGTACTTTCACTTTGAAGAAATAAGATCAAATTCATCTTTTATGAGCAAAAATATGCTGCGCCCCTTCTCTTCTGTCTATTAAGATTTCTCTAAAAACTTAAAAAAACATTTAAAGACTTCAGAAATTGAGGGTTTTGAGCTGAGAGCCAGCAGGGCTCATCACAATATACCTGTTGGCCAGATCATACAAGTATCCAGGATTGATCTGCAAAGGCAAAATTGGCAACGGGGAGAACGAGCTCAAGCCTTACGACTGCTATCCTCAGCTCCAGTTGAAGGAGAAGACTCACTTCAGGAGGGTGCATGATGCATTCCTAATGCATATCACCAGAAAGCTTCAAGGAGGAGTGCACCAAAGGCTGAGCCATGAAGCAAAAAGTCTTATCAGCAAATATGGGTCTTGGTTCATCCAGTTCCCTAAATTCACATATATCAGGATCAGGGATTTACTGGAAATCCCTATAAATTGCCTATCTATCCGACTAATCGGATGATATTGCTCGAGGTTTTAAGACAATTAGAAGAGTACCAGAATATTCAGAGGCCGACCAAGAAGGCGTCCGTCACATTCCCATTCTTCATCGGGAACATGCTAGAGTACTGTCCATCCGCACAGGCAGCTGAAAGTGCAAGACTAGAGATCCAATGGTATCCTTTCACGGCATACAAGTCCAGGGTCAATTATGACCCACATCATAATATCCGGACAGTGGAAGGGAGAAGATATAAGCACAGGATGGAATTGGAGGATTTCTGGGCAAATGCTGCGGATGAATATGAGGTCAGACGGAAGATGTGGTCCAGGATGTCCTTGGATTTCATGAGAACAATTGAGTTCTGTCGAGTGCCTGATCAGCTTCAGGATGATGGAAACCACGTCCAGCCTCGCTTTGAGGAAAGCCGACCTCTCCCTCCAGTAAAATGGTCAGAGCCAGAGCACGCAGACCTAGCCACCCTAATGAGGCCAGTGACGAAATATTCTCAGTGGTGGGTCGATTATCATGTTCAGGAATTAAGACAGAAAGGAGTCACGCTCACATATGATCTGTTGAGCGAATCAGAGTCATATTCCTCTAATGCTGGTGCATCCCATCAGGACTTGGTCAGGATTGGAGAGAAAAGAAAAGAAATAATGCCAAGTGCTGAACCTGTTTCCAAGAGGCATAAAGGAGAGCCTTCTCGGTCAGCAGCATCTAGGAACATTGACCAGTTTGTGGCCAATATAGACGACTACTTGGTGGAAATGCTTGAACCTCTTGCAGCTCCGGAAGTAAATGATGAGCCTATTCAACTAGATGATGAAGAGCCTGTGTCACCAACAGGCACAGAGATTTTAGGTTCAGACAATGACCTAGAAGCTCAGGATAATGACTTAGAGGAAGGAATGATTTCCGCCCTCAGAGGGATAGTGGATGCTCCGAATGAAGAGGACGAGGTTCAAGTAGAGGATGGCATCGAACAGTCGACCATTCCAGACTGGCTGTTGGAAAGGATGAAGATCTAGGTGCCTGCTGAGGCTCAACAAGAAGAAGAAGATGATACTGCCGATTTCTTGGCAAGATTAGAGCAGGTTGCAGTCAAGAAGCCCGCCAAGAAGTTCTCCACCATTCAGAGGAACGAGACAGGCAACCGTTCCGTGCACATTGCAGTGCCTATAGTGGACAAGCCACAGGACGAAATCACTCCACAAGAGTATGCAATAACCACTGTTGACCTTGGTCCGACCTCGAAAGGTCAGGAAGTAGAAGAGTTAGATAATTCCGTCTCGACCATTAAAGCGAGACTGGAAAAGGAAGTGACCAAGAAGAAAGAGTATAAAAAGGAGGTCAAACGTCTCAAGGAATATATACAACATTTGACCCAGCCGCTTGATCAGGGCAATGCGACCGTTCCTCCTCTCCTCAATTCATCACAGGAGGTGACTAGGGAAGTCGAGCACGGAATGGTGACGGCCAGGGAAGCACAAGACTGGATGGCAAGTGAAGGCACGGAAGCGGCCTTGTTCATGGAAAAGTTGGCACTGGCCTATGGACGAACCTCTTCATTTCTTTCCAGATTGATGGATATGGCAGAAACATGGGAAGGTGTCCCGGATATGCAGGAAAGGCTTATTCCAAGCCTTAGAGTTTTGAAGAGCACTCCGAGGGAGGAGTTAGTTGATAAAAAGGTGATTGCTGCAAGGGCAGCATATGATTTTCATCACTGGTTTTGGGCAGTGACAATACGAGAAGAAGTCTTGGAGAAGGCAAGAGTCGATGGACTTGGAATTGAAGAACAGGTCAGGAAAATCCAGGAGAAGATTTGCATGATAACTACTGATGTGTTCGACCGTGAAGTCATCCGGGAGAACGACATGCAGTTAGAGAGATTGAAGCATAAAGTTCAAGAAACTTTCTTCTCGACCACTGGACCTTTCTTGAAACAAGACTTTGCGAGAGTGGCAAGACTCTCGTCCATTTGAAAGGATTTTGAGAAGCAGGAGGCAGATTGGGAAGGTACTTTTGCTAGATGTGCTGAGAAGTTGGACGGACTTGAATTCCGGATCAGCATGCTGCTGCCTGTCACGATGGACGAGGTCATTGCAGTAGTGTCCAGATTCGCCAAGCACAATGCCACTCAAATGGATAAGGACACCTCTCCTAGATTATAGCTGGAACTGCCACTTTTCTGATAGTTTTCTGATTGTTAACTCTTGTTATTTTGGGAAACCCTAATTAGGGTTTGGTTGTAATAATCTCGGCCGTTGATCTTGTTTCAATCTCGGCCCTTCATTTCATTTTTGGAGCTCTATATAAACTAGTGCTCTCTCATTTTCATTTTGTGTGGAGACAGATTATGTATATTGTCGCATTGAGACTATTTTGAATGATAAAAGCTCTTGAGCATGATTTGCCTTGAATCACTTCTTATTGTTGAATAGTAAGCGAGGTTACATATTGCCTTCCGCCATAGATTAGAGTTAAAGTTAGATTAAATAGAATTTGCTTTGAAAAGTTGTTAAATTGAATGAGAGATTGATCGTATTGATTCGATGGTGAAGTGTAGCTCATACTTTTTTCGAATGGATGATTTGCATTCGATTTGTAAAGTTAGCCTGAGCTCTTAAACGTGGAAGCTTAACTTCAACCTCATTCGAGGTGTGAAAATTATTCTCACAAACCCCTTGAAGATTGCACCCACTTTGCGTATGTTGTCCTGCAGGAGGCGAAACAAAGTGTGGTTTATTCCTCTTCACCGAGTCCTTACTGTCTCTTGAGTTCTTAGGCTTAGACTAGATTTCCTAAACCCTATTCTTTTTGCCATTTTTTTTTGAGATCCACAATTGAAAGTCCTAATTGAGAACCTATAAAGATAAATTTCCTAAGTCCCTAGCTTGTGCAGACTTTCTACGTAAGTCCCCTTGTTTATTACCAGCATTATCACAACGACCATTGAGCTTATCCACACGTCGAGACCCGACTAAAGAAACCTTGGAATCGCCTATGCGGTGGTTTTTCAAGAGAGGATAAAGTGTCTTTGGGCATTTTTATTCTGAATGTTTGGTGGATGATAAAACACACATCAACACGTTCTCATTGTGTTCTCAATTGCTAGATCTTGCTGTGTGGTTGATGTGATTGATTGAATTTGGAAAAGTAAAAGTTTGTATTATACTGATTCAACCCCCTCACACCCCCCCTTCTCAGTTTAACCGTGTGCTCATTAGGAAATATATATATTTCAGTTTGGTGTGTTTCAAATTTCTTATGTTGAGTTATTTCCCAATTTGTGTGTGAGTTTTCAAATTTGGGATGATATCTAAATATTATTTGCCTGCAAATCCTACCAATTTTATTGTGAAAAAGGATATTTTCCAATAGATGGTTGTACCATTTCACACCCTAGGCCTTACCATTCATGAGTCAGACCGTACAGATTATTTGCAATATTGTGGATCCTCTTTGCTGGCTGTACAAGTTTCGATTGGTCATACTATTTCCCGGCTGCATCAAGGAATGCTGGTCACTGAGTTTAAAAGGCTATAGTGAGCCATACCAACCATTAAGGGGGACGCAGAAGCATATATTTCATTTAATATCAATCCTTTGCTGGTCATCCTATTCTTAAGCTGAATGGCTGTCTTTTAGAAGATTATTTGAACTGAAAACATCTACAGCAGCACTCCCTAGACCTGCCACTCCACTTGAAGCTGAACCAGACACATTGGGACTGCTGCAATTCATAGTGGGTAATTTGCTGAGTTTCAGAACAGCTAGATTTTGGAGTTTCTACAGACTTCATTCTAAGATCCCAGTATGCTGTTTTAGAGATGATTATTGGAGGTTTCAAATGCATTTTATATTGCTGGTCATTGCAAGTATTTGTCTCCAGTTGATTAACATTTCCAGCTTTAATAATTCAGATTTATTCTGTGAGGTTTAAAACCAGATTTAATTACAAAGACTATTATGGCCAGATTGTAGTTGCATTTGACACTGTAGGTGGATTCTGGAAGGTCTACTTATTACTTGCACTGACATTGTAACAAAGATTGGATAGTGTTGTAGTCAGCCAAAAGCATATTTAGTTGGCCAGTTTTTGTTAGTGAATAAAACTATACTTAGTTGATAAATATTTCATATAATTTTGCACATGTTGTTTCTGGAAGACTAATTCCCCAACTAGTGATTAGTTGTTGTTATGAAGAGTCGTGACGATTGGTTCCACCACCACTGCCAGCGGCTATTTGTCCTTGAGTCAGTCAGGAGACATTGTGTTACATGTTCTTATATTCTGATGTTACATTCTAGTACGGGTAATTGTACTTGGTGACAATGAATCAATAAATGAAGCACTATTATGTTGTGCAATATGTCTTCATGATTATGCTGTACTTGTCTATGTTCTGTGAATTTCTGTTTACTCTCGTAGTACAATGAAAGTTACCCCAATGAGTAAACATTTAGCGCCGTTGCCGAAGTGATCTTGGGAAAATCACCCGACGGTAGAATGGCGTCGTGATGAGTAGGCCGACAGAGGAACCCCGTACAAGCAAACGAGGAACGAGAAGACGACTTGACACAAGACCTTGTCAACTTGTGGGATATATCGTTGAGAGAGCACGTACGAAGGGAGGCTCTCAGGCGAGAGATCCCCTAGTCGGTTATCTAGGATAGACTGCACATCAACCCAGATATTGACCATCTCCTCAACCGACTACCAAGGTTGTTGGCACGTCATTACATCATCCTACAAGATCTTCGGGCAGAGAGTGACCAAGAACGCCGAAGACAACAGATACTACAACGGTACAAGGAAAGGACAAAGCAGAAGGAAGAGGAATGTGATACTAGCCGAAGACGTACTCTCGGCAATCAATGATCGTACGACCAACAATTAATGCTCTTACAGCCCAATAAGGACAAGAGTCGAGTACCAAGCGGGTAAGAAACACTGAAAGAAAAGGTACGACGATCACTCAGATTAAGGGAACAAGAAACCCAACGGAGAAGACTAAAACAAATTGTTGAAGAAATCGATGAAAACATTAATGAAATAAACCAATCTATTGCTAGAGTACACCAAAATCTTGCCGAGGAAAGTGACGAAGGACCTTTCAGGACACCATCTATACCAGATAGACAAAAACTAAAAAATGATGAAAATGAACTTCTAAAAAAACTTGAAAATAGTATAAGCCGTATTCGAGAGTTGCCCATATCAGACGACAAGGGACCAAGGATTGGAGGATCAGAGCCAAAGACCCCAGGGCAAAGGAAGTACCAATACAAACCCCAGGAGACTCAAGGTGCAAAGGACACTAAGAGGGGACGTGTTGCTGACCCGTACATGGCCGAGAGTGCAAGAGAGGCACCGGAACGTCAGGGTAGAAACAGTCCAATCAACTCCTATGTACAAGGAGGGAATCGGGTGAGAAACATGGTGACTCTGCCAACTAAGAGGTAGAAACTGCCGAAGTTCACAGGGAATGGTTCAAAGGATCTCGTACGTCACTATAAAACATGTGAGACAATATGGATAGCAAATGGACAGGATGATGTGGATTATTGGCTACAAGCGTTCCCAACGACCCTAAGAGGCATTGCCATAGATTGGTATACAGAATTGGAGCAAGCACACAAAGCCTCATGGTGACTACTTAAGAGAGCATTTGAAGAAGAATTTAAACTTCTCAGGGACGACAATGAAATTGTGGCTGAAATATATAACACGAAACAAGGAAAGAATGAAAATGTACAAGCCTACAATCGCAGACTCAAAGAGTTGCTGGTGAAACTGGAGACACAGTCGACAGACGGCTTGAAGAAATGGTGGTCCATTGAAGGACTACTTCCCTCCCTACGGAAGAAAATGAAGGTGGTACCTCCATCATTGTATGCCAAAGCCTACAATCGTGCGATGGACATCAAGAGTGAGAATAAGACATCCTCTCAGGTGAAGAAGAAAACTGACGACGATGATAGTACGGAGGAGAGCAATGAAGACGAGTTAAAGACTATACAAGCTCTTAAACGGGATATGGTGAGGATGATGAAGGAGTTGAAGGCTGACAAGGAGAGTTTGAAGGAGCCCAAGGAATTATGGTGTACCAAGTGCAAAACAGAAGGTCATACCAAGGTGAATTGCCCGAAGAAATTATTTTGTGACATATGCCAAGTGATGGTACACTCCGTCAAGGAGTGCCCATACAATTTAAAGGCAAGAAGTGCGCAAGTGTTCTTCGCACAAGGGGAACAGTCAACCCCTCTGATCACACCACCAAAGCCTTCGAGTAACAATGCATCCCTTGGAGGTTACCGCAACAATTGAAGGAGCAACAACAACACACCGAGAAGCAAGATCCAATACGACAGTAAGGGCAGACCCATGATACAATGCCAAAAGTGTAATGAATGGGGTCACTTTTCCAGGGAATGCCAGAACAATCAAGGTATAGGAGGAAGACTTTGTAAGTGGTGTGGACCGGGCAATCACGAAGACATCAACTATCCGAAGCAAAAAGGCATAAGCATGTTGGAGGTAGCCAACAAGGAGGTTTTGGCAATCACAAGAGCACAGACGAAGAAAGATACCTACCCAAACCCTCGTACGGAGAAGGAAAGACTCAAAGTGACCAAGGCGGACGTGGAAGAGGCGATGGCCAAGAAACGAAGAACCTCCAAGATGACTAGCATGACGTTGCAGTCGGAGTCTGAGAAGAACATCGTATGGCAGGTGCTTCACACAACCATACCGATCAAGATAACAAACCTTCTCCAGACGATGCCCCAACTACGGGTAGCACTCATGAAGGTCATCGATGACGACATACACTGTCAGGAGGGTTCAACCAAGCGTACGACACAGTTGCCGACAAGAGAAGCCTCAGATCCCATGCTACTCACAATGAACGTCGAGAGGAAGTCTACCATTGTACAAATGGAGATCATGGGGAGGAAACTCTCCAACACCATCGTCGACGGAGGCTTTGGGGTAAACGTACTACCAGAGGAAACCTAGAAGTGCCTAGGGAAGCCAACTCTCTAGCCCCTACATTTCACTTGGCAAGCGTAGATCAACATGGCATCAAAACTCTCGGTACACTAATGGCGAAAAAAGTATTGATTGGCACATAGCAATTCCTATTAAATTTTGTCATCCCTATGGAGAAGAAGGCGTACGACACACTGCTAGGGAGAGGATGGCTTATTGCCACCAAGGCAAATCATAACTAGAAATGGAATACACTCTCGATCGAGAGTGATGAGAGGAAGTATGTCATCGACTTGAAAAAACAAGCCGCAAGTGAAGAACTAGCATCTTTCGAGTCAGAATCAGGCGGGGGAGAGTCAGATATGAATGAAGGCTATGGAGCCAAACGATGAGGTCGTACTTGAACTCGAGAGTTGCTCAAAAGATGAGACAAATTTATTGAATGGCCTATTTCATTGGCAAATGGGGGATTATGAGGTATTCCACCCGGAATGCAACATGCTTCAAATTGGGGAGACAGAAGAAGACAAGGGTATGACCAGCCAGTCATTCCCGCCGGAGAACGAAGAATACAAGGTGTAGCAGAATTGGACGACACACCTGCCCATAAGTTCAGACAAACTGATCAAGTATGAGGAACCAACACTAAAGAAGGTGAATCTCAGAGAGGAAGACATGCCGAAGACAATCCTCGTCGGCGATGACTAGGATCCCGTACTGAAGGCAGCAACGTTCAAGATTTTTATAGAATACAAGGATGCATTCACTTGGATGTACAAGGACCCGAAAGGTATACCACCAGAATTGTGCGTACACAGGATCCCTCTCGTACCGAGAGCACAACTTGTACGAAAGAGACCCTACAGGATGAACAAGAATTATGTTGCCAAGGTACAAGACGAGATTGAAAGGATGTTGGAAGCAGGTATTATATTCAAGGTGGAAGTCAATGATTGGTGAAGAGCACAAAAGATTTACTAAGAGGGGGGGGGTGGGGGGGTTGAATCAGTAAATCAATCACAAACTTTTATTTCTTAATCTTTTTCAAACTTATTACAATCAACTTTTTGATAT
>VDFB02102669.1:0-11269 GCA_007258455.2 Sequoia sempervirens | reverse complement strand
CTGAGAGGGATACTCAACTAGAGGAGGTATGGCGATTGGCAAGGGAGAGGGAGATTTAGTTGACTAAGAAGGACAAGGACTTGGCGAGTACCAAAGAGGAATTGGCAACTGCACAAGCCAAACTCGCCAAGGCGATGAAGATGGTGAAGTTGGCACAAGAGTGGCAGAAGGTGGCCACCCAAAAACTCCAGTGCCTTCAGCAACAGACGACAACAACTCCATCTTCATCTGTAGATCCAGGGGCGCACTCTCTTCCTCCCTCCTCTTAATTCCCTTTCTATACCCCAGTTTTTCATTTTCAATCGTCTAGAAGACTACTTTATGGGGGGGATGATGTAGTCGGCCGAGAGAAGTAAATAAGATTTAGTTAGTTTAATATTTTATATATTTGTCTTGTCATGTTGTCGTAGTAGTTAGTGCTTTAGGAATTAGTTCCGGATAGAATAATTAATGTTATGAAGGGACGCAACGATTGGTCCTTCAACCACCGTCGACGCACTATTTGTATTCAAAGTCTTGTAATCAATTGGTACTGTTGCTATGGTTGTTCATAATACACTTGTACTAGCATATGTTCGAGTAATAAAGACAAATGTGATGGTTTTATGCATTATATTCTAGTACATTGTTATGTTCTATAAGTTACTCTTGTTTACTCATTGCGTATGTTGGAATTCATTTTGTGAGTAAACAGGGCAATCCTAGGAGAATCCTTAGCCTCTTCAACAATCTTTGCATAAAATTCAAATTGTATTAAGGAAGCCTCTGGTTTGGATATCAAACTAGCATCCACTGCAGCAAATGGAGAGCCACTCAACATTCTCCTAGCATGTCAAAACTTAAGATTTGCAAACCTATCATGTTTATAGTAATACTTCGCACATAATCAATGACAATTGATTTTCCAATTTTTGTCATTTATCCAGTGCAAAGAATATTGTAAGATGTTAAACTAGTAAGTTATGTGACTATTGTTATTGCTGCTATTAGGTACCAACAGCATATAGAAACCAGACACTAGAAAAATCTCAGAGCCAAAAATGTTAGTAATGAAAGGAATTGTACTGCTGAATACCTTCAGCATCTTACAAGGCATGGTGTTAATACTGCCACTCAATGACTCACCATCCTCCATGCAGTCACCTTTTTTATTGGAACGATCACACTCTTGATAGCTGACAAAGGTCATTTTAAAAGTTTTGCACACCATCATTCATTTTATGTTTGAATCTTGATCATTTAAAGAACATACAAACTACCTTCTTGGCTACTCCTAGTTTAGTGTGGATCATCAGGGATACCCGGGGACGCATACCCCCCCCCAAAAAAAAAATCCCCCATCCCGGTTCCAAGGAAGTCCCGGGTACCAAGGGACGGCAAGGGGATGGGGAGTGGGGGGGACAGTCCCCCTTTTTTGCAAAATCACGGGAAACGTCCTGGGGACGGGGGGACGCCGTTTTCCCAAAGGGGGACGGCAGGGGGACAGCTGAGCCGTCCCTCGACCGTCCCCGGCGTTTTGAAGCTTGTAAACATAAAAAAAACGCATAAAATTTTAAAAAAAGAGGCTTGCCTACCTGGCATGTGTGGGCCCTAATATTTTTCACTCTTTTATGAAAGAAAAAGGGCCTCTAAAACTTCATTCTATTCATTTTGTTTGTTTGAGCAGCCAAGGGTTTGAGAGGAAAAAAAATTGCAGCCATTGAAGGAGGAGCAGCAGTTTGAAGGAGGAGAGGAGGTTGAAATAGTGTTGTTGGGAGTGCAAATCCATCAAAGAGGTATGCATTTCCTTTCCCTATTTTCATTTTTTCATTTTTTTGCAAAATATGAAGTATACATAGTCTGATTTTTTTTATTTTTTTGCATTTTCAGTCAAAACTTGCATTCTAAAAACAAAAAACATGAGCAGCAGTGAGGGCGGGAGTGATAGTGAAGTTGAAATGCAAGCTAGAAGGGAAACTAGAGAGCAAATAACCCCTACCCAATGCCATCCTTCATCAACCAATACCAAAACTATGAAGGACTATGCAAAACACCCATTAGACAAAAAAAAACCATTCCTTCAATTTATGACAGCCAAGGGTGAAAGACAAAAAAATTCAGGGGGGAGTAGGGTTTGGTTTTGCCATGTTTGTGAAAAGGAGTTTAGGGGCAGCTACACTAGAGTTAGGTCTCATTTTTTGGGTGAGGTGGGCCGTGGAGTTAGAGTGTGCCCTGCATTGATAGATGCACTATTTATAGAGTGCCAAAAAATTCAAATGGAGTGTGATGGTGGGGTTCAAGGTGGGTCTCCTTCTTTCCCAAGTTCACAATCATCTATGCCTACTCCTACTCCTAGTCCTTCCACAATTGGTAGTAGTGTTATCTTAAGAGGAAAGAGGAAGGTGATTGGTAGTGATAAGGTAGCCTCAGTTGAGTCCATGTTTCAAAACCAAGCACAAGAAACCACTGAATCCTCCATTGCCAAATTCTTTTTTGCCCATGCCATTCCATTTCATGTGGCCCGTTTCTTTTATTTCAAACAAATGGTGAAAGACATAGCCACTGTTGGTCCTTCATTCGTACCCCCTGGAGATCATAAGCTACGCACCACCCTCCTAGACAAAGAATACTCCAAAGTTAATGTGTTAATGAAGGAGATGAGGCAAACATGGATGAGGACAGGGTGCTCTATAGTGATGGATGGGTGGACTGATTGTAGACGTCGTCCACTCATCAATGTCATAGTCACATGCCCTACTGGTTCTTATTTTCTTAGAGCCGTAGATTGTTCAGGGAGACGTAAGGATGCTGACTTCCAATTTTCCATTTTGAGAGATGCCATAGAGGAGGTTGGGGCTACAAATGTGGTGCAGGTGATCACCGATTCAGCACGTGTGTGCAAATCGGCTGGGTTGATGGTGGAGGGTACTTACAGGCACATATTTGGACCCCATGTTGTGTTCATGCATTGAAAGACATAGGGAAGATGGATTGGGTGAAGAAAACAGCGTAAGCGCTAGAGAAATAAATGTTCATTTGCAATCACCACACCTCACTTGCTCTCTTCAAAACATTTTCAAAGAAGGAGTTTCTCAAACCTGTTGAGACAAGGTATGCCACTTACTTCATTTTGTTTCACTTTCACTTTGTATTCATAATCTGATTTTGTTTTAAATTTTTATTTTTTAATGAATCATTGAATTAATGAATGTAGATTTGCCACATACTTCATCCTATTGGAGAGGATGGTTGAGGTGCATGAGCCTCTACAACTGATGATGGTCAATGCTGAGTGGACTATATGGCCTAATGCAAGTTCTACTCAAGGAAAGAGCATCAAACAAAAGATCCTCGATGATGATTGGTGGGCCAATGTGAGGTAAGACATATTAGATGGCTGATTTTCATATTAAATTTCTGATTTTAATATTTTAATTTTATTGTCCAATGTTCCAACTTTTGAAGTTTCTAACATGTCAATTAACTTGTCAACTAATTATTTTGAACTTTTTGTTTGCATTTTGCAAATATATTTGCTCCTTCATCTCGCCCATTGTAGATGTCACTAGATATGCTGATACAGACTCTCCTAGTCTTGGAGAGATATATGAGACATTTGACACTATGCTTGGGAAGATCAGGCAAGTTATTTTGGCAAAGGACCCCACTTTGGATTTATATGAGCAACACATTAGGCCCATTATGACACAGAGGTGGAATACAATGAACACCCCGCCTATATGGCTGCTCTCTTTGCTCTAAATTCAAAATGGTATGCAATCTGGCGGATGGTAGGGTGCCTCCATGATGATATTACATGAGGTTTTAGCGGTTCACACACTACATTGAAAAGATTTATCCACCGAAAGCAAGCTTCACTCAATACTGGCCACTCTAGACTTTACAACTAAACTAGAGTAAATTAATGTGTGAGGTTGATAGAGCTATATTAGCTCAATCAAACCCTATTGATGGTGGACCTCTATAGAGTAGATACACCGGCAGCTGAAGATATTTGCCACTCGGCCTTCTTTGGTATCAGTTGCTAGTTCCTCCTCACAAGTAGAGGAATTGGTCCAATGTGATAGCTTTATCCACTCTCAAGAGAATAGACTTGACTCATAGACGAGCTTATAAAGCCAGTGGCTCATAGTGCTCTCTGCCTGTGATCAGCAAACTCCGTGAAAGTATCGCATTGCACTCCAGCTCTACGGTGGGATATTGATCCTGAGGACGCGGCTCAAGTAGATGAGGAGGAGACAGCTGAGGGCTTGGTTGGGGTCCCATTGGCTGAGGAGGAGCATTATAGTGGCAATGACTCAGAGGATGACTCTGATTTTGATGCAGTTATGAGAGATGATTAGGGGCAGCAGTGCTCTTTGTTTATTTTGTATTCATTATTGGCATACGATATTGTATTTTGATTTTCATAGCAAACTAAAACTTTAAAACTATATGGCAGCAATGTAGCCTTTGGGCATTTTGATATAAGTTTATAAATTATAACTTGGAGGTTGTTTCATGATTCATGTAATTGTATGTTAATTTTGAATGCGTATTGAGTATTGGCATAATGTTGAACACAAATGTTATATGTTAATGTTCTATAATGTGTATTATGCATGCCTTATTCATGTTATCTATTGAATATTTAAAATTTCCCTATATTTTTAAAATTTTCCCTATATTTTTTATATATAGCTGTCCCTAATTTTGGCCTTCAAAATCGTAAAACTTGGGAACTCGGGTCTCTCGCCATCCTCGGCCCCGAAAACTTAACCCTCGTGATCCTTCATATCCACATACTTGCCTACAAAAATAGGCCCAATCATTATCGTTGCATTCCTTCCAAGAAATGCTGATGGATAACTCTATTAAAATCCTGACTTTGCACAATCAAATTGGTAATGGTCATCAGTAAAACTAAAATGGAAACAAAATTCATATTTGAAAAGAATTATATATCCAATCCACAACACATGCACAGCTATAATCTGGCAATAAGCACAGGATGCCATATAAACAGGGAAAAGAGCCATCCTAAGAAGTGCTTGGTGCCTTGACCATTACTAGGAAGGATATATGTCTGTAGATCTTCAGCTGAATGGAAGAATTGGAAGCAAGGGAATTCTTAGGCCAAGTCATTACAATATTGGACGGAACATAAGGAAAACAATGCAAATCCTAGAGAAGTATGACCCAAAATGACGTATTACACATCACCGCAAATGCATATAAACTGGCAACCAATTTGTTCTTCTCAAAATGTATCTCCTATACTGAACCACTTTTGCCGTTTTTTGTCTTAATTTTGGTTTATATAGTATAAGCAACTTTTGATTCCTTCCAACATGTTGGCTACTTTAACACTTTGACCCATTCAAAAATGGCAACATGGAATTGCAAATCAATTTCCGAGGCAGATTAGAAAGATCAGAGGCAATAGACAATCCAGAGTAACTATACAAAACCAGGTACAGTTTGCCTGGCAGGAAAAACAGGTTATAAATGGAGAACAAACATGTTTTAGATACACACAGACCTGAAATACTTACCACATGCTAATCTAAGTGACAGAGGAATACAAAAAACATATTGCAATCCTAAAAAAGGGGTACATTGATGAGTGGAATAAGGCTTCAATCACATGAAAAACAACACAAAAATGAATCGCTTGGAAAGCAGTTATAAATGTCTTGGTTCTTGAACCTTCACATACACCTGAATGAAGTAAAATGTAACTTCGAATAGTGTAAGAGTGCATCAGACCAACTTGCTCTTTAACAGAAAGAAAAGATGACCTACTAGATTATTTGGGCTAAAAAAAAGAGATGCTAAATGTAACTGTTGAAGAGATTTTTCTCACCTCCTCCTCCAGTTTCTCATACACTTGCCAGAAATGTCTAACAAGGAGCTCCTCATCATATGACATCTTTGCACCAGCAAAAATCACATCTTTGCAGTATTTCAAATATGTTGGTAAATCTTTTCCATAATCTGACATCAAAAATTAGTTCTTAGTAATGTGCCTACTTCAAAAAAGTTTATGCTCTAGATTACAGACACAAAAAATAATTCTTAATAATATGTTCACTCAAAAAAAAAAATGGTACCGTACACTACAGATATCAAATCATTAGGTATCTGCAGAAAAGACAATCGGATACAGAAAGTATGATTTAATGGAAAGATAAAAAACTTAATACAATTACCACTACTGACACTGTTAGAGCATTAGAAAGAAGCTACGTTTAAGTGCTACAGTTAAAAAGAGTAGTTTAGGGGATAGAAAATTTTCAAAATTTGTGACTAAGAAATTGATCTAAGAACCAACCAATATGGGATAGGCCAAACCAAATACCTTGAAGTCCATAATGGGAAGACAAGGCAAAAACGAAAATAAGGATGATTGGCATCAAATGATTTGTAGGAATGGCTTTGCTTGAGTGTTAGCATTCCAAATATCTGAAACAATGAGGAAAGTAAAGAGCACAAAGAAATGCAACAAATAAAATGAAAGACAGACATAAGTATATAGAGAAGCCATGCATACATTATTAATATGGGAATCAAACATGCATTACTAGCTCCAATGAGCTATGCCCAAAATGGAATGAAAGACTACAAAGAAAATCTAATAAGAAATAAAGTAAATAAAATGTGTAATACACAGGAACAAGCAATCACAGGACCAGTTTTGTTGCCTCTCTGCCATTGAAGTCACTGAGTTCAAAGAACCTTTGATCCCTGCCTTGAACCTCTGGATCTTGGTGTAGCAAGGATAAATCCTACAAAAGGCTTAATTAAGACCTATGAGATGAGGCAATCCTGATTCGGGCATATAATGTAGATCAGACTAAGGAAAAACAACAATGGTCAAGAAATGATGAGGAACAACAGGTAACAACAGCAGACAATAGAGGGCAATGACTGGGTAAAGGCAAAGGCCTTGGTAGTTGGATAATTTAAGGGTAGCAAAACCCTAGGAGCTTGCAGCTGACTAAGAAAATGCACCAAAAAATATAAGTCCAACCACACTCCTATCCCACAAATTTGGGGATCAAAAGCCAACTGAAAGACCTAACTTTGGATGAATGGATGCCCAAAATTTGATGTATGCATTTAGTCCCCATGGTGCTGCAGGTGACTTTCAGACATGCTAGGAAAAAATGGCCACACTGCACCATTTGAATAGAATTAGAGACGTTAAAAAATGCTTTCAACATGAGCATCTCAGATGACTGAACAGTTTTCTACCTGCAAACTTCCCTTTTGTGCCCTTTTGTGCATTCTTAGGGTGTCACCTCACCACATGAGGATCCATAAGTCTAAGGAGTGGATCAATGGCAATGTCATGCCTGTGGGCCCAATGATATAGAATCAGCCAAACAGGTGCTATCTCTGCCTTCTTATCTACTTCTGCATGTGGAGACAATGTATTTACTTTCATGCACAGCTGGAAACAGTTAGTTAGGGTTAGTCTTGTATGTTTAATTACTTTTAGTTTTCTCATTTTTTCATTTTTCATATGTGGCTGCTTTATATAGTTGTCGTTCATTGCAATTTTTGCACATCTTTAATTTTGAAAGCCATTTCTTGCCAAACACCTTTCTTTTTGCCCTTTCTTTCCAGCCTGGATCTTTCTAGCCTATCCTTTTCAGCTCTGAAATAGTTATCTGATCTCAGTAAATGTAATGCAAGTGTTAAACTTCAGCAGAAATTATGTAATGGTCACTTAGAGAAGGCTTTCCTTAATTTTCTTGGCAGGTGTCGTTAAGTATGTGATGTCCCCTTTGTGAAATTCCTAATTTTAGGCCTGCAAAACAATAATAACCACTAAAAACTGATAGTAGTAATAACAAGCATCAATTTTATGGTTATATTCAGATTAATGCATAAAATCTTATAATATTGAGAGCAATACATCATAAGCTAAAACATTATAATATTTAGATCTATAGTTCATAACGTTATTAACATTTAAATGCAAAAGCATCTTGACATCAATAGTGATTATTCCAAGGCATCCTATAGCCAATCATATTAGGAATTCACTTGAAATGTTTGCAAACCACAATCTCAAGGATGGTTGTTGACAGAAAAACCTTGACCAAAGTCTAAGGTTTACTATTCTGTTATATGTAGTCAATCTTGATGTGATGTAATAAAAAGGCAGAACTTAGATATGCAAGAAGTATAAACTAAATTCTAATAAATTATATGCATTCATATATACACCCATAACATCATATATTCATATACTTTAATGTATTATACATGTCTTATAATTAAGTCATCATGCTTCATCCATATATATTATATATATATTTCCCACACTTCCTTATTCTCATATATATTTAATCCATATGATTCCACACTCTTATCTCTCACTTTTCCCTTCATTATATAGCCTCTTAATGTCTTTTCATAATGTCTCTCTATCATATCCTTTCATAATAACACTTAATTATCTTATTCCCATGAATTTACCTTTTTCTATATAATATTTTACACTTTTATAGCTTATTTTGGCATATAAGAGGTGTTTTAAGGCTATTTAAGTGGTATATTATAATGGATATGTTGGTCTAGAAATGACCCAAATGGTATATGATGTGTCTCAAAGCCCTCTATATTCTGCCACATTCTCCCCGGGCCTAAAACATTGTCTTGTCCTCAAGACAACTTGGTGAAACTTGTATCCTTCATGATTTCCTTTCTTTCTATGGTTCTTCCTTAATAGCAACCCTCTTCATGTGCTCTACTACTTCCTCAACTGTTGTCATGTCCCTGATTGGGACCTATCTCCAGCTGGCAGGAAAAGGCATTTTAAATGCTAATTTAAAATAATATTAAATAATAATGATAATATTAAATATTAAATAATAATATAAAATTTAAATTATTTATAATAACATTTAAATTTGTATACATCTTTGGCCGACTCAATTTAAGGAGGCATCTTGATTAGTATTTATATGTCAACAATGGTTGTTTTTGGAGATGGATCACAATTTGGACGAAGAAGTCTTGAGAATTTGAAGGGACGTAGCCCTCTGCAGTTTGGCAACAAGGTGAGACGACCCGCCCTCACCCTGCTGGTTGTGGTCTCTAATTCCATCACCGGTTCTATCTGCATTCTTTTTCCTTCCCAGTGTCAAACGTCTGGAGAGTCGGCTGAAGGAGAACGATTAAGCGATTAGTGTGGTCAAGCCCCAAGCTCTGGCCACCACACCCATCTGTCGCTCCTGTGCAAAGGTCGCGACACACACACTATACTCTAGGATTCAAGAGGCAATCATTTCCACCAAGCTTCACTAGTGTCATCATTTTGCAATCCTGACTATGGCTGTGGTGGATATCTGAGGAGGACGTCATTCATTTCGAGTGGTTGCGCCAGTATGCATTCATCACCGCATCATCCACCAACGAATATTCACGGGACAGGAAAGTCGATCTATCACAAGCATTGCATAGGACATCCAATCCACCACTGCTAGGAGAGAGTCTAGGAACGTACATTACACGCATCCCGTAAGCAATTCATCATTAATGACATCTCATGAAGCCTCCTGCATGATCACGAATCATACACATCCTTGCCAGTTCAAACCTTGAGCGATATGTATATGTAATTTCTAGATGATTGGAGTATTCGACCATTTGGTATTCATCAAATCTAAATCTTCTTGAGTGTTCAATTTGGATCGAACATTACTGGGAAATCTATACTTGTGAATCAAATAATGGAGTCCCTAGATGTTAACTATTGATATTTTCATGGTGTTGTTTATCACTGTTCTTTAATTTTCAGTATTGCTATTATTCCCTGAGTACCAAAGGTTACATTTGTTAGTTTTAGGATCAGAAATTATAAAAGCAGATAAAGAACAATTTCACACAATTTGACACAGCATATACCCTGGGAAAACCCCCCTCCTTGAGGGAGAAAAAACCCAACAACAATATATCACTTATATATTGATAAAATATCAGCAATTTGCTTACAATATGGCCAAACACAAGGCCGATAATAAGGCCACACACAAGGCCGATCTGGAATAAATGATAATGACACCCAACTCAATGAGTATTGAACCTCTTCTTGACTCGAACTATTGTATGTATATCTTGACTTCTTGCAGATGCGAACTCGAACAAGGATGAATATGAATTGATGATCAATGAATGAAGATTGCCCTCTATATATACAATATGAGGAGCCCTTTAAAGAATGGTCGCGCGCTTTCAAGAAGAGTCGGCCTTGTAAGTTAATCAAGGCGTCATTTCACAAAAGGTCGGCCTCATTTGAAATGACGAATATAAATATTAATTACAAATGAAAGTGACTTTTCATAAATCGGATCCAATAAATAAATAGCCAACGGCTATATTTCATTTATTGCTTGTTAATTAAATCGCTACTGGAAGTATGAGGCCCGCGGCTACAACATCAACACTCCCTCTTAGCTAGGGAGGAATACTTCTAGATATCCAATGTCATAGAGTCTCTCAACATGACACCCACAATGGCTACACCCATTTGTGGAAAAGGGCTCATCACGGAGTAACTCAACGTGATATCATCCACCATGGCTACTCCCATGTATGGAAAAGAACATGTGTACAAGTGCCCATCATGGAGTCGCTCAACGTGATGTTATCATGCAGTCTCTCAACATGATGTCCACCATGGCTACTCCTAGAGGGTGGATAAACATAAATACAAGGGAATCATCACAGAGTCTCTCAACGTGATGTTGTCATGGAGTCTCTCAACATGACATCCACCATGGCTCCTGAGGGTGGAAACAAGGGCTTTCACCTCAAATTTCTCTCACAGAGAAAGATGCATTAACAAGGGCTTACACCTCAAATTCCTCTCATAGAGAAAGATGCATTAAAGCAAATCACAAAAGATCACTGATGTTGAGTCTCCCTCTCAGCTAGGGCTTCATTCTCCACAACTCCAAGCTTATGTCGAAAGTGTACAAACTTTACTCTGGAGAGAGGCTTGGTGAGAATATCAGCTGTCTGCTCATCAGTGCTAATGTATCTCAATTGGATAGCTTTCCTCAATACCATATCTTTGATGTAGTGGTATTTGATCTCAACATGTTTTGTTCTCTCATGAAATGGTATTTGATCTCAACATGTTTTGTTTTGTCATGAAACACTGGATTGATAGATAGCTTCACACAACTTTGATTGTCACAATGAATAACAGTCAGCTCCAATGATTGTCCAAACATTCCTACAAGGAGCTTCTGAAGCCACACTGCTTCTCGAG
>VDFB02102668.1:0-12507 GCA_007258455.2 Sequoia sempervirens | reverse complement strand
CCTCCTTCTTGACTAGTTTGGAAGGGGTTTATTGAAAATCACTACTCCAGGCTTCTACCTAGCCAACCAAGACTTCAAAAACCTCTAAAAATTTCTTCCCATGCTTAATAAACCTTTACAAATTTCTTCCCTAAGATTTTTCCACCATTATCAACCTCTAACCACCAAATTTAATCAAAATTTGATAAATTTGACAACTAGAGCTTCTCACTAAAGCCCTTAAATAGCCACCCTTGTTCTTGAAACCTTCACAAAATCTTAAAACTACCATAGACCACCCATCCCATTAAGTTATAGAAAAATCCAATAGTGGAATGGGTGTCAATTCATTTTTGATTGCTTACAAACCCTTACAACTATCTGTACAGACCTGTTCCCAAAATATTGCTCACCAAGACCTTAAAACTTAATAAAAATCAACAAAATAAATGCTTAAATGAAGTTAAAAACTTTATTCACAAAATACAACATGCTTCAAGCAATAATCTTTCTGTATAGCCAAGCACAAAAGCCTGTAACAATAATATAAATTGAAAACACACAAAATTTCAATGTAAACAAGGAATTTTATTTTTTTCTTTCTCAAAATCTTCAACAACCTTCTTCCCTCGAGTCCCACAAGAATTTATAAACTTAAAATAACTACCCAAACTAACTTCAATGACATTTGAATCTACTTGACTATTTGTATTCCCCCATTGTGCATTTTTGCACTTTTACATAGCAACTTTTGACAATATTGCAAAAATATGACAATATGAACTTAATGACTCCCAATTATATTATAAATGGTCTATGAGTACCTTATTGAATGAAAAAACAAGACTCAAACACTTAAAGACCAACTTTATACTCTACTTAACCAAACTTGCAAAAAGACCTTAGTGCCCTTTCACCACTCATTCACCCTAGGGCGAATGGGTACTAGCATACTTTTCTGGAAAGGTTTGAATCTGAGATTGGAGATTGAGACCTATGATTCTTCCCTATAACTTGATACATTTTCTCCTGGATCCAAATCTAGGAAAAATCTTCAAAACAATTTTTTTGTTTGTTGGTGGATGGGGGTTTGCCTCAATCAAACCCCAAGTTGGATAATTAAAGCTTGATGAAAAACATAGATCTGAAACATGAAATGTGTGTGAAATACTAACCTTAATTGTGTCTAATATCAAGAAACAAATGATGTAAAGAAACCCTAGAGTGGGTGCATGAAGATGCGTAGCCAATATGTGGCCACTTTTTTAAAAAAAAATTGAAAACTCATAACGCGAGTGCATTATAACACGCTCACGTTATGACCTATTAAAAGAAAAAAAAAACAAATTGAATTCATTCTTGCATTTGGCTGTGTTTTTTCTCTTTGCCACAACCAAAACCCCAATTTTCGGTGCTCATATTCTAGGAGGAGGTATTTTCCAAAATTCTTCATCAACGGTTGTTGTTTCATCACAAAGATGCTGCCATGTCGATGAGGAGGTGTGAGAGGTAAGGATTGTTGGTTTTTTGTTTTGAATTTATTAGTTTTAGGTTTTTTTTTATATTTATTTTTTGAATTTTTAGGAGATGTTAATCAACCTACAAACCCTTCTCAAAATCCTCAAGAAGCATAGCAACAGCAAGAGGAACAAAATCCTAAACAAGCACAATAAGAACAACAACAAAAAAAAAATCCTCAAGTTAATCAACCACAATCTCAATCTCCACCAATCCTTCAACATCCTCTTGGAACTCAACAAAACTTAATGAGGGAAATTGAGAAAAACAAAAAACAAATTGAGGATTTCATTAGGAGGTTGAACAATCCAAACGTTTCAATAGCAGAAAGAATGACCCTAGGAACTTCACTTAAAGAAATGTTAAAAAGATATAGAATCAATCAGAAAATAATTAACTAGTTGGCAGGATAGGAGGCAGGTGGCTAGGGTTTATTACCAAGATAAATTATCATATAAGGGTATGTGCGGTGATCATCATGGAAAATAGGCCCTTATGGGAAAATTATTCCAAAAATCTAATTTAGGAAAACTTGACGTGAAAAAATTTGGAATAAGTTATCTATATTATTTTAAAAATATGTAAGAATAGAATTTGTAGCAAATTGAATGTAGTTTCTAAACTACTAGGTTTGTTTAAAAAAAAAAATCTATTTGGTGAAAATTTGAAATTTAAATGCAGTAGTAATTTAAATTTCGTGGAAAAAAATAAGAAGTAGGTGTCCTGTCCGACCACCCTAACCATAGTAAAATGATAATATTTTTTTATAATATTTTAGATATAAGTAGAGGACTCGTCTTGATGTGATGCATATATTCTTGTAATTTTTTTCCAAGTAAATAATTAATTATGAATTTTTTATTACAACTTTTTATAAATATAAAAAACTGTATGTCTGACCACCTTAACTTGGTCAAAACTTCATGAAATTCAATTTTTATTTTTTTAATCCTATATAGTATATGAAGCATAGAATGTGATGCATGTTTTGGATTCAAAAAATGTGATACCGTTTGAAAGTTGTAGATATTTTTCTGACGAACCTATCAATCAAGACTTTAGTCAGTTTGAATAGAAAATGGATATTAATTACTTTATTAAATTCAAAGTAAAGCATAATTTATATCGGGTAGAAAAGTCGGTGAATCTCCTTTAAAACCCTTTCACTTTAATCAATTTTGGGTAAAAAAATGTCATCCACATACCCATCATATTGCCACTTTTGGCCCATCATGATCCCGCACATACCCATAAAGATGAAAAAATATTTAAAATTACAAAAGGTGATTTGTGAATTCACTAACCCATGGTCAAATGGGAATCTCTCCCTCAATGTGAAGAGGTTTCCTATTCATTGGTGCCTCCACCAAGAGATTAGGAAATATTTTTGGGATAGGTGGTACATGGTTTTTGATGACCCATCATGCAACAATTGTGAAGTCCCACAGTATTTCCTTAGGAAACTATATGCTAAGTTCATCTTGAACAAGATAGACCCAGTGCACAACAAGATCCCCAGCAGCAAGGGAGAAGACCTCTCGCTAGGCCACCTCATTAGCACATCATCATCACTTCCATCGCGAAGGAGAGTGCCAACATAGAGACTTTGCAGGCCATCAGCTCTTTGACCCAAAGTGTCAGCTAGCATGCTAGCCCTCTTCTACAGCTACATATCCAAGGGATTCTTCGAAAGTGGTGGGCTTCGATCCGATGTGTTTCCAATCTTGCGTAGCTTAATGGTTCATATGACCTCACTAACACTCAAGAGGCTGCTACACAAGATCCGTCTACATCTATGGAGATGGAAAGGGTAGCTAAAATTTTGCATGTGGCCTATGGCATTGATTCTTAGGTAAAAGTTAGCATGTTTATTGAATTTAATTTGTTAAATTTCAATTTTGAAATGCAAGACTAACTAATTTAATTTTATGATTTTAATAAAATTGTAGGGTCACAGTTGTTGAGACTGGATACACTAGCCCTACACTTGCTTATTTTTGCACTACACCTATCGGTGGGGTATGTAACTAGTAAACAATTATAAATTTATTAAACATGTTAATAGCATTATTTTACAAATGGTATTTTAATATGTGATTTTGGATGTTGAATAGGCTAATATTGGAGGTTTCAAGGGAACACCTCCTAGTGCCAGTGGATTTACTCAAACCTACACACAAGTAATATAATAAAGAGTTTAACTAATGAATTGTACTTAATAGATTAGTGTAGTTTATATTCATATCGTTGATTACGTTGCATTGCACATCATTCAAACTCAAAGCATTATTTCACATTCCATAACTAATAACTAGAAGTTGATAGATGACAAAATTTCAACTACAATATAGTTGTTTAGAAATTCAACATAAGCAGTGATGCAATTACTTCACATAGCATAAGTAATAAGTCTAGGAGAAGCTTCCAATTTCATTTTCTTGTCATGGAATTCCATGAGACCACTTTTTACTAAGGCATCTTTTCAAATAGTTCACTGCCTTGTCTATGTTATGGATGCTTGGAAGGAATATATGAAAGAATATTAGTAAGCAATAGCATAGACAAGGAAATGATTTGAAAAATTTACAATAAATGTGGTCTCATGGTGATGGAAATCGCCTTTTCTATGCCACATTTTCAATACAATTCTGCCAAAGTATTTTATCAAACAATTCATCTCCTCACTATTATGGCTAAAAGCATAAAAAAGGTGCTTTCCAACAAACTATGGATGCTTGGAAAAATATGTTTGAACCAACAATTTAAAAATGAGGTGAAATGGGATAGGAAGGTTCTATGTCCTTCTCTTATACTCTTAGGATCTTTTACCTAAAAGAAGAGAGATAGAATCCTCTAGGCCACAATTCACCTATTAAAAATTGTAGGGTTAACTCAAATAGGATATGTATGATACAAATTAAGCTAAATGAAATGTTTTAAATACAACTAAGTAATGAAATTGACTAAATATTCATGCAAAACTAATGTATAATCAAATGTTTGAAAATATAGTGAGATATACAAAAAATATAAACATAATTGAATGAAGCAAAAAAGAGATAAACGGAGTGCACCTAGGAGAATCTAAAATTTTCTAAATGTTGGTAGAGATCACTGAAAATCTCCAGTGGGACTATTTGCCACTGATGGTGAATCAGTCCTACTTCTGATGAAAACACCTGAAAACTAATTTCTAAGTGTTGGGAACTGGAATCTGGAAAAATCAAATTTTCTACCCTAAGGTGGGACTCATTCACCACAGATGGAAAATCAGTCCTCTCCTAAGATTATGTAGATTCATGAATCAGGACCATGGGCCCAGATCTGTAATTTTGTTCTTGTCGGGTTGTCGAAGCCAAATCTGCAAAAAATGGACTGTAGGCCTTCTCCAAGCTTGAAATAAGGTTGATGTTGACTTGAAACACTTTTTTGACTTATTGACCACCTTTCAACACCTTTTTACTTAATAAGTCTACAAACACAAATGCAAGAGAGGAAAAATGGTTGAGGGTTAGGATATAGGGATTTGCCTTGATCAAATCCCACTTTGGTAATCAAACCCTTGATAATGAAATGAAATATGAAGGAAATGATAAAAAAATAACATATAAATGCTATCACTTACCAAACCCTTGTTGAAGAAATTTGAAGATAAAACAATGGAAACTCCAAAGTACTTGATTATTGCTTGATGAAATGATATAAAATGCTTAGAGAAATGGAATGCTTGAGTGCTAGAATGAATTATGATGAATGGGGGGGTGAATAATGAGAGAAAAATACTTATTTATACACACTTATGCCTTAGTAACCTGATAATACATCATAGGTCGACATAAGGTAATTTTGAATAAAAACTTGAAAGAAAATTTAAAATATTTTGAATTTGGAGCTAAGGGGGACTCATTCGCTACCCATGGTAAATGGGTGTCAAGATGTAGAATGAATTTAATATTATTTTTCAGGTTTACATTCAAAAATACACTTGAACGTGTCCTATAAATGTATAAAGGGGTCATAAAAGACATAAGAAAGGTGTAAATAGTGAAAATAAGCCTAGAAAAGCATGAATCTTTGTTACAAGACTTTATAACATTTTAAAATAGGACTTGATGATGAATAAAAAGGTGATTTTTAGATGAATGATGATAAGAAGAGTCTATAAAAGTATAGAAATGTTTTACAACACTTCACAACACTATCACAAGACATCAATAAATTGAATATTTAGAATTTAATGTGAATATTTAAGTCATATTACATCATTAAATCAAGAAAAAATTATCAAATATTAAGGAAGTAGGACCCAAATGATCATGAAAATGTCAATGATCCATTTTTCTATGGTACATTTAGCCCCCACTTTAGTGAGAGGAAGAACTTTCTTTAGACTCACACAAAAGTAACCATGCATATCAAGAAAGATTCCAAATGCACTTATGCTAGCAAGATGGAATAACAATGATCAAGAGGGATGATCAAGCCCCCAAGATCAAGATCCCATGGAAAAATAAACATAAGAACAAATTAACGTACATGAAGAAGAGAAAGAAGAGAAGAACGAAAGGAAAATATCAGATCAAGCTTCGATCATTTGTCTAGCTAGTTGTATATCAAATCTAGGTTGTTTGTCTAAAAAAGAAAAATGCATACTCACTCTGGGGCGACAGAACTCATGGTTGTCCACCAAGTGAGAAGGCCCAAAAGATAGAAACATATGCTAGTTGGTATGCACTCACAACACACAGGTGGCTATGGGGAAATTCATGCCTCAGAATGGGCTTCCTGCTCAACCATACAAAATTTATACATCCTGATAACTTTAATAATGTCCCACAAAGGAAAAGATGGTACCATAGTCATGCAAGCTACATTTTGCAAGGTGGTAAAAATATAAACATGCAAGAAAAGGAAAAAGGAACATACTCAAAGGATTCTTGTTAATATCATGTGAGGTCTATCACTTAGGGAACATTGTGTCTAATGTCTCCAAGAGAGGACCAATCAAAGAATAGTAGATTCACATCTTAGGGGATGTAGTGAATTGCATCAGGCCACTAAGAGGAATGTAATATGGTAAGATAGATCACACTTATGAAGGACACTACACCTAATTTCATCCACAAAGTGAAAACCACATCGTATGAAATAGCAAGGCTACACTAAGAAACAATGCAAAAATAAATAAATAGTGTCAATGTATGTCCCCACTTTAAAGGAATTGATACACACCATTCTGTAAGAATTAAAGTAGTGAAGATAAAAAATGCAAAAAAAAAAGAAGACATGAGAGCCAAATTGAAAATCCCCTATGCCAAGTCATATGTTCTCGAATAGGTTGTGTCATGTAAAGGAAAAATAAAATAAAAGGAAAGAGGGTTGCCCCCAAAGGAAAAACACAAAACACATAAGGGATCTATGAATTCAAGGTCAGTATGTTCTTTGTTTTAATGTGTTATTAAAGAGCTCAGAACTTCCATCATTCCCCAAATACATAGAAAGAGAAGAATGACACATAGAGAGTGAAAACAAAAGAAAAAAGAAGGTCCATCTTAGGTCAACATGGAAGATAATTGTGGTCTCAATGCTTTGCATCATCTCCAAAAGTTGTAATAAGAAATGAAAAGAAAAAGGAAAAGGGACCTTTTGGGTCAACATGGAAGAGACATAGGGCATCTCAATGCTTTGCATCATCCCCAAAAGGAAAACACAAAAAAAAATTGAAAAAGCAACAAAGCAAACGAGGCAAAAACCAATGTTACAACATATAGAAGAATAGAGATACAAATAGAAGAAGTGCACAAAGAGAGAAAGAACATCAACCACACAATACGGGGGAATATGATATGCACATGAAAAGAAAAGAAAAAGTACTAGTAATTCCAATGCTAGTCATGGGTCAAACAAGTCATGCACCTCCCAATCTCGGTTGGCATAAGTGGAAGGTGAATAACATAGCTAGGGGACAAAGACAAAAGCATTACTAGGACAAGGCTATCAACTACTTGCCCCCACTAAGTGTAAGACAAGAGTGAGCCAAGGTAAGGGATGAAAAAAATCATGCAATGATGAGAATGGAAAATTCTACAATCATGGCATGAGAAAAGGAGTGGAAAAGAAAATGAATTTATGGGATTATAGGATAACAGTTAGTATCAGTAAAGTGGTACTTATTCAGTAGTTCCTTCAATTTTTGACATTCTTCACTACGGTGTCCAAGGATATGATGATATTTGCAATACGGTATGTGTGAATCTTTGGGATGTATGAAAAACCTATTGGAAGGTGGTAATAAAATGAGACCTTTGTTTAAAATCAGTTAGAGTCTCCTTTCACATTCAGGTGGTGGATGGAGAGGAAACTTATTTTTTTCATCTTGTAAGCTCATTTTGCATTTGCTAGATTCTCCTTTTTCATGAATGGAATGAGGAGGAGGACCTATAGGGATCCTTGTTTCCTTATCCATAGTGACATTGAATGGTTGCTCACAAGGGAGAAGGATGTTTAAATCAAGAGAAGCTTGATAGCCTATTCATTGTGTTTTTTCTTCAGTATGAGGTTGTTCAAAATTTTGGTGAATTTCATGTTCTTTAGTTATATCACATCCTTGCTTTCTTAAAATAGTATAATCCTTACTGTAAGTCTCTTCAAGGTTGAAAGGGGTATTAGTAACTTGCGTAGTATAGGATGAAGGTGGTATGGCTTGTGAAGAAGAACTAGGTCCATTTGTAGGAGGAACCTTAGGTCCTTCATAGGTTTTAGGATGAAGAAATCCAAACATATTAGGCAGAGAGAGTATAGGGAGGTCTTGAGACTTCATGGATGGATAAAATGTTTTGTTGGCTTCAAGGTTGTCAAAGCATTCATTAAAGAACTCATTCATTCTAACATTATATTCTCCTATGATTTCAACATCATGAGGAGGAAAATCACGAGGAGTTGAAGGAGCATGAGGAAGCTCAAGGTCGTTAGGAACACAACCAAAGGCACAATTGGACATATCAACTAGGGACTTCAAAGATACCAAGAACTTATTAAAACAAAAATCCATGATAACAATGAAAGAAAGTAAGAAAACATGCAATAGACATAAACTCTAGAAAGCATAACAGAAAGGAAAAATAAAAAACTCTAAGATAGAAAACACCCAGAAAATGTCTGAAAATGTGATGCAAAATGTGCAGCTAGACTGATTCGCCCTAGGTGGCAAATGAGTTTAGGATGATATTTTTTTATTTTTTTCAAAAAAATTAAAGTCATTTTAATGCTTTTTTGATGCAAACTAATGATGCAAATGAAAATTTTTAGTTTTTCAGTAATATGATATGCAAAAATGAAATCTAAATGAAGCTTTCACTAATGAAATTTTAAGAAACCCTAGGATGCAAAAACAAAATTTTCCTAATGTAATGTTGATGAAAATTAGACCTAGGATGCAAATGAAAGTGCAAAGCAAAAGGATATGTTCAATATGCAGGTTCACCAAAATGAACCAACAATTTAAAAATGAGGTGAAATGGGAGAGGAAGGTTCCATGTCCTTCTCTTACACTCTTAGGATCTTTCACCTAAAAGGAGAGATAGAATCTTCTAGGCCACACTCCACGTATTTAAAAATTGTAGGGTTCACTCAAATAGGAGATGTATGATGCAAATTAAGCTAAATGAAATGTTGTAAATGCAACTAAGCAATGAAATTGGCTAACTATGAATGCAAAACTAATGTATAATAAAATGTTTGAAAATACAATGAGATATGCAGAAAATATAAACATAATTGAATGAAGCAAAACAGAGATAAATAGAGTGCATCTGGGAGAATCTAAAATGTTCTGAATGTTGGCAGAGATCACTGAAAATCACCAGTGGGACTCATTCACCACTGATGGCGAATCAGACTTACTTCTAATGAAAACACCTGAAAACTAATTTCTAAGTGTCAGGAAATAGAATCTGGAAAAATCATATTTTATTCCCTGAGGTGGGACTCATTCTCCATAGATGGAAAATCAGTCATCTCCTAATATTTTGTAGATTTAGGAATTAGGACTGTGGGCCCAAATCTACAATTATGTTCCTGTTGAGTTGTTGAAGCCAAATCTACAGTTCAAATGGATTGTAGGCCTTCTCCAAGCTTGAAATAAGGTTGATGTTGACTTGAAACACTTTGTTGACTTATTTACCACCTTTCAACACCTTTTTACTTGATAAATCTACATACACAAGTCTGCAAACACACATGCAAAGAGGAAAAATGGTTAAGGGTTAGGATATAGGGATTTTCCTTGGTCAAATCCTACTTTGGTAATCAAACCCTTGATAATGAAATGAAATATGAAGGAAATGATAAGCAAATAACATGTAAATGCTATCACTTAGGAAACCCTTGTTGAAGAAATCTGAAGATAAAGCAATGGAAGCTCTAAAGTACTTGATTATTGCTTGGTGAAATGATATAAAATGCTTAGAGAGATGGAATGCTTGAGTGCTAAAATGAATTATGATGAATGGGGGGTGAATAATGAGAGAAAAACACTTATTTATACACACTTATGCCTTAGTAACCCAATAATACAATATCACAAGTTGACACAAGGTAATTTTGAATAAAGACTTGAAAGAAAATTTGGAGCCAAGGGGGACTCATTCACCACCCATTGCAAATGGGTCCCACCCTAGGCTTGTGAATGGGTGTCAGGATTTAAAATGAATTTAATATTATTTGTTGAGTTTACATTCAAAAATATAGTTAAATGTGTCCTATAAGTGTATAAAGGGGCCATAAAAGACATAAGAAAGGTGTAAATAGTGAAAATAAGCCTAGAAAAGTGTGAATCTTTGTTACAAGACTTTACAACACTTTAAAATAGGACTTGATGATGAATAAAAATGTGACTTTTAGATGAGTTATGATAAGAAGAGTCTAGAAAAGTTTAGAAATTTTTTACAACACTTCACAACACTATCACAAGACATCAATAAATTGAATATTTAGAATTTGATGTGAATATTTAAGTCATATTACATCATTAAATCAAGAAAAATAGATCAAATACTAAGGAAGCATGACCTAAATGACCATGAAAATTTAAATGATCCATTTTTCTACGGTACACTATCAAAACATAATAGTAAGCAATAGCTTAGACAAGGCAGTTAGTAGTTTGAAAAAATGACTTGAAGAAATGTGTCTCATGGCATGCCATTCCATCACCATAAGACCACATTTCTTCAAGGCATTTCTTCAAATATCTCACCACCTTTTCTATGATACCACATTTTCCATACATGTATACCAAAGAATTTTATTAAACTACTCACTTCCTTGTTGTTATGGCTAAAATCCTAAAATAGGTGCTTTCCAACAAACTATGGATGCTTGGAAAGATTTCTATCAAACCATAATGGCAAGAAATAATACCATAGAGAAGGCAATGAATTATCTAAAAAAAATCCTGAAAGAAATGTGGTTTTATGGTGATGGAATTTCATGACATGCATTTGTTTGTAATGGAATTCCATCACCATGAGACCCCATTTCTTTGAGGCATTTTTTCAAACACCTCACTACCTTCTCTATGCCACCACGATTATCGTACATGTTTATGAAAGAATTTTATCAAATGGTTCACCGGCTTGCTACTATTGTTAAAATCCTAAAACCATGTGCTTTCGAACAAGATATGGATAGGCTAAATAGTAAGCATGATAGTTAGAAATATATAGTTTAATATGTACTCAAAATTTTGTTCATTATCTCATACATTATAAGTCATGACATGGATCGCTATTGTAGTTTTTGTGATTGAATAATTTTTTGTTTTATTTTCAAATGTTGCAAGCCGCAGCACCTCTGAATGTGATGAGGGCAATGGAGATCGGTGTTTCATCTGCTATACAATCCTTGATGGCTCTGACAGGGGAGGTATGAGGGAAAATTACTAAATTTCAATTTACATTCATTGTTATAGATATTAGTTAGTTAAAATTCAAACCATTATTGATTCGTAGTTTAATTTCTATTTGGATGGTTTATATAGGGCTTCAGCACACCTCAGCATGGGCCTGTGAATATTTCCCTCATGGAGAGTGATCATCACATGGAGGTAAGTGATTATTTTGTTAAATATATCATTTTTTATAATGTAATTTCTATATATTAATGTATTTACTTCTTATTGTAATAGATAAAACTTCACCAAGAACTAAACACTAGGAGGAGCAACAGGAGCACTCCTCAAGCACAACATAAATGAGTGACAGACGTATCAACATCCAATTGACGAGCAAAGGGAAATAATTTATTTTGAGAGCATGGAGAGCGTTGCCTTTTTATTCCAAAGCCATTTTTTGTATTCCTACATGGTAGTTTTATACATATTTTGTATTGGATATATTTGACATTGTATGCCTATATGGCATTCTCGTAAGCCTATATGGCTATTTTGTACCTATATTTTATACTTATATTGACATATATTGATGTATTCCTACATGGATATTTAGTTAATACAAATATTTTTTATCGATGGTGTCCATATTTGCATTATAAATTCACGGTTCAATAGATATGAGAGTTACACGTACATTCAAGGTATACTTTTACAAATTATGTGTATACTTTGTGACTTTACATATGTTTTCAATGTGATATTTTGTGACTTAATGTTGTTTTTTATAAAATTGTATTTGTGTATATACTTTGTATTAATTTGTGTATACTATGTGTTTGTGTGTATACTTCAAGGCTTACGTGTTTTTGAGTACTTGTGCTTCCCTTATTCACATGTACATGCTTGACTTATTCATGTGTATACTTATTAATTTGTTAGACCTAGCATTGATCATTGTTTTCCTTCATGGTTTGTCTTGAATATTAATTGATTGATGCTAAACAATTTCATCTAAAAGCAAAAAACATGTTTTCAATTGCTATTCCATGAAATGATTCATAAAAAGATTCCAATATATTTAATACTTTGATTGGAACAACTCAATTAAGCAAAGGATA